>JAJOZX010001118.1:957500-1037828 GCA_023014485.1 Bathynomus jamesi
GACAATATGCCGTTAAAAAACTTCTTAAGTTGCACCAGGAATGGTATGTTCTAACAAAACATAAATATAGAAAACAAGAGAGCACCTAAGTTCAGTAAACAAATTTTATGAAAAACTTGAAACAATATTTGATGTCGCTCACCCATTTCCTGAAAAAGTTCTTTCAGAAAAGCTAGGGAAAGCTGAACTTGAGGAAGATCTGGAGTTTTTAAAGATGCTGAGAGAGGGATATAAAGTTACACTGGGTTCAAGAGATAAGATTTCAGAGCAAAGAATAAAAAATAAAATAAAAAGACTAGCAACCAATGAACGTTTACGTCAGAAAGAACAAGAGAGAATAAGCAAACCATCTAAAGTGAAAATAGAGGAATTAGAATGTGAGGGAGATAGTGCTGTAGACAGAGGAAATGTATCTGTTAGAACAGCTACATTAATAATTTCTGCTTTAATTAGAGCCGGCGGTGGAGACTAAACGATTATGCAGTTTCAAAAACATCTACTCATACAGCAACACAAGAAAATAGGATAAAAACTGAAAATGAAGTCAAAGAATTATTTCAAAATACCAATATAAAACATCTTCTTGTCCATTGGGATTCAAAACAGATTTTAGGCTTAGAAAGGCTTGCTGTTGCTGCTACTGGATCTCCTGATATTGATAAAATTTTGGGGATACCTATTATTCAAAATGCTACTGGTAAACAAATGTCTGAAGCTACATTCACGCTCCTTACAGATTGGCAGGTCACAGGAAAGGTGAGAGGTATGTCATGTGACACGACGGCCTCAAATACAGGTATTAACAAAGGAGCTTGCATTTATATAGAAAGAAATCTGAATAGACCATTATTATATTTAGCATGCCGTCCCACATTGGCGAACTTAGTGTAAAATCTGTTTGGCAATGCATCTTTGGAAAAAGCACTGGTCCCGATTATCCCATATTTGAAGAATTTTCGAAAAGCTGGTCCAAAATAACATTATCCCAAACTAACGAAATAAATATAACTGAGCCTTTGTTGATGGATATTAAAGAAAGTGAAAATATAATTTATAATTCTTTATTAGAGAACAAAAATTATTTCAGAGATGATTACTTAGAATATTTAGAATTAAACTGTTTATTGTTGGAGCACAGGCATTCAAAGATATATCTTCGTAAACCAGGAGCATGCCATCGAGCTAGATTCATGGCACCTCAGCTGTATTCAAATAAACTTGTCTTATTTAGAGATCAGCTTAACTATGAACCAGAAGTAAAAGAATCATTTGGAAGATTTGTCAAGTTTACATCTTTAGTTTATGGCCCTTATTGGCTAAAGACCCCATTAGCTGCAGAAGCACCACTCATTGACCTGCGATTTTATAAGCAATTAGTTAATGTCTGGCAGGAAGTAGATCCAGAAGTTTCTATTGCTGCAGTAGATGCATTCTTAAGACACAAGTGGTATTTAAGTCAAGAACTTGTAGTTTTATCTCTTTTTAGTAAAACTTTAGATGATAATACAAAAGCAAGTATCGCAGCTCGTTTATTAGGAACTGAAGTTCCAGATGAAATTATCATAGGAAAGCCAGAAGTTCCAGAACTACGCCCAGATATACATCTGGTGGATTTGATAGGACCTAATTCATGGAAAATCTTTAAAATCATGAATTTAGAAAGTTGTTGGTTGTCAAAGCCAGTGGGAGAATGGTGCTCAGATCCAAACTATAATGAAATGGAAGAGTTTGTGAGTAATTTGAAGGTTGTGAATGATTGTGGTGAAAGGCTATTAAGCTTATAACTGATCTGGCTCCTACAGTTAAAGATGAAGCTCAACTTCAAGCTAAAATTCAAACCACAGAACTTCATAGAAAAAATTAAAAGAAATCAAGAAAAAGAATCTTCGTAATTACTAGGTAAATTATTAGTTTAAAAGGGGGTTAATGCAATTTTTTATTAAAAAAGGGGATTTATGCAATTTTTCATAAAAAAAAATATTTAAAAAAACAAAAAAAAATTAAAAATACAAAAAAAGTAAAAAAAAAATTTTAAAAACATAAAAAAACTAGAAAAAACTAAAAAAAACTATAAAAAAACTCGAGAGATTCCAATCCACCTTGACGTGGTTCTTGGGTTTCCTACTAACAAATTGGAAAAAATGTGTATGTAATTTCTAGCTTTAATGGGTCTTTTAAAGGTCAAAATGCCAATTTTTTGGTCTGAATCGTGGGTGTAAAATGTAAACCCATGGGGATGCATGATGTTTTTAGATAGGACTTTAAAAACTTGTTTGGGCATTCTTAGTAGCCCACTTCATGATATTATATCGGTTAATGCTGTACCCGACCAACTTTGGGTTTAACGGGACACCCTAAATTATCTAGTCTGGGTTATGTGGAATGTGAAATGTCTAAAATGCTTTATTTACCTACGAGTACTGTTTATCGCTGGTGAAATATGTTAGTCCCCAATTCTGGATATATTTGTTGTAATGCCAGAACGATAAATCGTTTACCTGCAATTTTTCAACCACCTTTATATGAATTTAACGTAATTTAATCTAACTAATCGAGCCTGAACTAACCTACCCTAAATATCTTCGTGTCAAATTCAGATATGGAATATGTGTAAGATTTTAATTATAATTTTGAAGGTTTTTTGTTTGATGAAAAATGTACGCTAGCCTCTAACTGGCCAGTTTAAATACATTCCCATGTTTTAGTTTCATTACTAGCTGATTTCCATGTGCGAGGTTTCCTTGTAAAGTTATGACAAAAAGTATGATTCGGTTATAGCTCCGCCCATTGGAGGCGGAGCTTTCATATAATTTATTAGGTTTAGCAAAAACTCAATGACTTTGTCAGACGAATTTCATTATTAAATCTAGGACTATTTATGAATGTACATTGACTTTATACAAACGCATCCGGGAACTGCGTTTTAAGATCGGGTATTGATTTTAGTTGTAGCAACTAGCGAATTTTACACTGTGAAAAAAAAACAACAACCAAGGTACGTCAAAAGAAGATGATTAAAATAAAATTTTTGGTAGGACATTGCATCTTAAACCATCCACGAGTCCAAATTTCTTAGGCAGTGTTTGTCTCTAAAATTAGTGAGATAATTTTCGAATCTTTAACTTCAGATTTTATAATACAATAACGTGTTTGCAGATTTTCAAAGATTTTTCAGATAATTATCGTATTTCAAAGCAGTTATTTATGTAATTATGTATCTCATACAATGCAATCACGATCGGTAAAAATTCAAGATATAAAATAGAAACCACAGTTGCTAAAAAAAGGGGGGAGGGTTTCCGTTCTATGGGCACCAACCAAACTAAATTTGCCTTTGCATTATGATTAACAAAGTATATTTCAATAAATTTCATTATGTTTTAAGGTGAAATTTATTGAAATTGGCACTGTCTTGCAATATTACATTAAACAAGTCTTATTTAACTTTATTTCTTTGTCGCCACACAAATTCTCATAAGTAAGCGTGGATCATATTCCTGGACGGCCCACATTGCCTTTTGTTTCTCATTTTTGCTAAATTCCAAGTACAGTACTTTCAATGTGCTGAGTGTGTGCGCTCGTTATTGGGGCACTGAAGTTTTGGTGCTACTGTAGTATGCGGTCTACCTACGATTCGGCGATCTACCTTTTAATTATAGCTTCTTATCTTGTTTACTAATTGTTTGTTTACATCCCATTGTCAATCGCCCTTGACGATTGGTTAGGTTTAGTCATGATATTTTCGTTAGTTTTAACGAAAATATCATGATTAAACCTAACCAATCGTAGGTAGACCGCATACTACAGTAGCACCGAAGTTTTCACCATGGTTTACTGTCAGGTGCTTATATTCATAACCTTGCAAATTTCATAAATTTTTATACGCTTTCCAATTGCAATTGTCAGATATTATTGTGGTTCCTGGTTTTATATTATTTTTAATGCACTCTTCCAAAGTAGATTTATCTCTTTTGGGAACCGCATACAAAAAGCATTCACCAGTTTCCCTACAAATGCCACCGAATACCCATTGCTCAGATAGCATGCGACCTCTGTTATATTTTCTCTTTGAATACGGAGTTTCATCGATTTCTACGGTTGTATTTGGCTCGCCTATGACTGCAGGTTTTTTGATTAAGGAATCAGCACACACCTGAAATATTCAATACCTTTGGTTACAGTATATTGGTTAGGTTAGGTCAGGTTAGGTTAGGTTAGGATAGGATAGTAGGTATGTTAAGCTAGGTTAAGTTAGGTTAGGTTTGGGTTAGGTTAGGTATGACTAATGATAATGTAATGTAATGACCACTCACCTCTCTCAAGTAACTATTATAGGTACTTTCCTGTTATCCCGGACCCCAGACTTTTTGCCAGATTCGGACGCCACTTGCCAGATTGCCAAATTTCATTGCCAAATTTTTCTTTTTTTAAATGTTAAGTAACTAACCTAACCTAACCCAACCCCTGGTTAGGTTAGGTTACGTTTGGTTAGTTACTTAACATTTAAAAAAAAATTTGGTAATGAAATTTGACAATCTGGCAAGTGGGGTACGAATCTGGCAAAAAGTCTGGGGTCCGGGATAATAGGAAAGTACCCCATTATAATCTACTATTGTATTATGATTCATTTGAAGTTCTTTCTCACAAAACTTAATTTGGTTCTAAGATATCAGTTTGGCGTACCGCAGATTTTCGAACTGAAAATTTGTATACTAATAAATTTTTATATTCTAATACAGAAAATTACATTATTCTCCCGGAGAAATATGCGCAACATACGAAAAAATTGCATTATATGCGCACTAGTTTGCATGGCGCATGACCGTTATCGAAATTATGTAGTGTTATGTAGTGGGTTTTACAAAATAAAACGCGGATAATATCCTTTATTTATTAAGATTTGTAATATTTAATAATATTTTAATAAATAAATCTTCATTTGCATACCTTTTTCTCCATACGTTTTCGCTATGGTTAAGTTTTTGATGTGCGTAATATAGCCTTCAATTCTCTCTATATTTTCATATGCTTTCCACATATCACTGATGATGGTTGTGCCTGGTCGTACGTTTGCTTTTATGCAAGCCAATAATGTTTCTGCGTTTCTATTTGGAACAGCATACAAAAATACTTCCTTGGTCTCACGGCATATACCACCTTGACTCCGCACACACCTGTAATTAATTTAATATATTATTTCTCATTTAGGTTAGGTTAGGTTAGGTAAGGTATATATATATATATATATATATATATATATATATATATAATAGTTAGATCAATTTTACCACTCGTGAATAATTGTGAAAATCTACTGTCGTTGTGTGACATATTCCCAGTGCTTTCTTACAATATTTAAGTGAAGCATATTCTTGAGCCCAGGAATAAATTAGCAAAATTATTTTCTTTAGCGGAATGGTTGATCCTTCAAGCCAGGTATTTGTGCGAACCGAAACATCCTCATTACAAATCCTTTTTCTGCAGCGCCATACAGTATACTTATTTTTAGTCTTTATAGCCATTTCATGTTTTTTTCTGCGCAGTTTTTCTGATGGAATTATGGCATGATCTTGGGAAAATTTGGTTGCATCATAGTCTGTAATAATGTTTTAAAAAATCCACTGCAAGTTATAGTTATTTGACATGTTTGACATTCTAGGACACAAGCACTATATTACTTCAAAAAATGATTGAGGCAGACGACAAGCACTATATATTACTTCAAAAACTGAATGAGGCAGACGATCTTTTATGGTTATCTTTGTAAAAAACATGTCCCAATAAATTACTAAGTCATAAGCATCATGAGCGGTATAAACTAGAAAACGGTCATGCGCCATGCAAACTAGTGCGCGTATAAATGCAATTTTTTTCGTATGTTGCGCATATTTCTCCAGGAAAATAATGTAATTTTTCGGTATTAGAATATAAAAATGTATTAGTATACAAGTTTTCAGTTCGAAAATCCGCGGTACGCCAAACTGAAAAGATCCCTTAATTGAACTGTATTCATTAACCCAAAAATAAATTGAAGGATATTCATTAACCCATGAATGAATAAACAAAATTATATTTCTTAGAGGGATTTGAGACCCCTCTAACTATGTATGCTTTCGGACAGACACACGCGTTTGACATTCACATAATTCTTTCTTCATTAAAATATAAAGACACCAGGTGTTGTTTCATGCGACATCGTTTTTCAGCCGGAATAATGTCATACTCTTGAACAAATCTAACTGCCTTTTATTCACTTGTTATCTGTGTAATTATTTTTGTAATATTCCAGTCTTCCATTCTGTTCCTTTTATGCTTTAAAAGTGTCACAAACGTATGTATATAGCCTAGCCTACGTCCAATTTTCAACGCAAATTATCGTCAAATTTTTGAAGAAACGACAAATATTTTTTGTTTTTATTTATGTTCATTAACGCTGTTAAATTAAATAAATTAAATTTCTCCTATTCAAAATGTACTCATTAATTATTAATAAAAAGTTAAAATAAGTTTAAAAATATTAATTTCTCTCATTTGAATGGTGTCCATAGAACGGAAAAGGTCAAAAAAAAAGTTCGTTGAAAAGAATAAAAGAATTTAACTTACTCCAAATTACTAATTTGGGGGAATTGCTTTTTTCATTTGGGGGGAAGAGGAAATCATAGTAAAATTCAGTATTGACCCCCCCCCCCCCCCCGCATCTAAATTACTAATTAATGTTTGGCGTGGAATTCATAGAAATTAATTATGTTTCGGTGAACTTATTTCCGTAAATGTAGAATACCCAAAGAGAAAATATACCCATATAAAATTCCTAAAAGAATCTCGTATATAAGCGATTGGTACTTAATATTATTTCTGCTACTAAATATTATATAAAGAGATTAAAATACACTAACGTTGCGCCCTCTTTCAGAATGCATATTTTAGTGAGGAACCCACCTTTTAAGCATAATATATATATATATATATATATATATATATGATAAACAAGGAGATAAGGTTGCATGAAATATGCAAACTCGCGAATAAAGTTAGATTTATCGCACACCGTCTCCGCTTCATGCATAATTTATTGTTCTTTTTAAAACCAGAAACCGCTCCAAAAAAACGAAACCAAATTTTAGTTCTAAAAATGCCATGAAGGACCCGCTGTGCCGCTTATTCCAGCTCATTTAAGCATTCTCTTTTCACCTTAAAATGCTTCGCCTTGCAAAGCTTTCGACCACATCTCTCAAATCATTATAACCAATGGTATTTTCCTCTTTGCTCGCTATTCATCTTCACGGAAGAATAAAGGGTCTTGAGGAATCAAAAGTAAAGCAGAGAGAGGACTAATGAGAAAAACAACACTTATTTTCTACTTCAAAATACTTTAGGAGAAAGTTGTTTTTTATTATTGTTATTAATATTATTATCATTATTTTCCAAAGAAACACTGAAATTTGAAGTAACAAATAATATGTAACTTTAAGTTCTAAATTTATGAAGGCTATGTCAAACACTTCGTTAATTAGTGGCAATACGCTAATTAATTAGAAATAAGATTTTATTCCATGTCCCTTCTGTACCTTTTCACTCAAATTTTAATATTTTTCAAACATTACAAGGTGATTAATCGCTATTAATATACAAATACTAATCTATAAAGTTTTTATCTAATTTTTAATATGCTTTAATTGAATACGTTAATTAATTTAATCTTGGGAAAAGGGTTTATGTTTATTTTAATTTACAGTAAATGTGTGTATATTTGTGCAAATGTAAATGTTCTTTTATTATCTTTCTATCTGTCTATTTATCTATCTATCTAGCTGTCTATCTACCTATCTCTCTCTCCATCCATCTATCTATCTATCTTTTTATCTGTCTCTATCCATCCATCCATTTATCTATCTATCTATCTATCTCTCTACCTCTCTATCCGTTTATCTTTCTATTCATCTATCTGTGTATCTATCTATCTCTCTATCTCTTTATCTCTCTATCCATCTACCTATCCATCTCTTTATCTCTCTATCTTTCTATCCATCTATCTATCCATCTATCTTTCTATCCATCTATCTATCCATCTATCTTTCTATCCATCTATCTATCCATCTATCTTTCTATCCATCTATCTATCCATCTATCTCTCTCTCCATCTATCCATCCATTTATCTCTCTATCTATCTATCTACCTATCTATCTATCTATCTCTCTATCCATCTCTCTATCTCGCTATCTCTCTCTTTGTTTAATTGAAATTGCTTATAGGAAATGTTTGAACACTTGTAATACCAGAATTTGTCATTAATACTTGGTAAAGAGGAAAAGCTTTCAGTCAAATCCTTACATTCTATATCCAATTTTCCCTGTTGTATAATTCACTATAAATGATTTTGTAATGCATTTTCAAAAGTTTGTTACGAAAAAGACAGCTAAAATTTTACTTTTAAAACTTCCTCTAAAACATTCTGCTCAGACGACGACTGGAATAGGAAGATTTTTGAGTTAAAAGAAATTTGCAGATTTCTTTCTGAATGCTAAGAAGGTTATGCTACTACGCATATCCTTGTTGCTGCCCATTATCATATCATTATTGTGATTTTGTTATACGCCATTTCAGACAATTTTTTAGATAAAAACTTTGTAAGAATTTGGGTCATTCATCTTAAGTATGTTTACATATTGTATACACAATCGTTCCCAGATCGTTCTTTTGAAATTTAACGTGTATTTGAAACGACTGTGAAGTAATCTGACCATTTTTTAAAATTATTTTACATACTAGTGTAGTGTTACGGAAGATGCAGGAACTCATTCGATAAATGCACGTGTGAAGGAAGAAGTGTTTGTTTGACGTCGCAAATTGCCATGACGTCTTTGCAATGGTGCATTCATCTCTTTGAGCGCCGGTGTGAGCTCTCCTTTTACGCATTCAAGGGAACACATCCCCTCATTTTCCCTTAAAAAGAAAGTGCCACGAATCGGAGGAAATAAATTATTTTTCTTTATGTGTGAGACCTTTCCTCTCGAGAGGTGGCACCCAGTGGAGTATATCGGAAATTTATTCGCTTTACGCCGACGATACGATTCGAAGGAAGGAAGAAAGCAGGGGAGTATCGAAGAGAAGCCTGGCTGGAATAGCGGTTATAGGCGCGTGAAAAGAATTCGCCACCATTTGGGTCGTTCTCGAGATTAAGGCCGTTGAGATGCGTACGCGGATGAATGTAATACTTTTTGAGCGAGAAAAAAGCCTCATTCACTCTCCGGAATTTGTAAAAAAAATCTTATCCAAGTGGTTTTATTTCAGCCTCATACAAAAGGTTCTGTGAAATAAAACAAGGCACCCACGTTTCGCTGAACAATTTTCACCAACGAACATATTTCGCTCGAAAACAATATATATACACGGTGAACCAAAAGTAGGTGGACAGTAGGTTGAATACGGTTTGTGTTATATTATATTATAACTATGGTGTTCATTATAACTATGGTGTTTGTGTTATATTATATTAAATATTATAACTAAATTTATTTAAATTTTATTTTGTATTATAGTATACAAAAAAATTAAATATGTATTCTCAAAATAAACGTTATCATTTACTGTCCACCTACATTTGGTTCACCCTATATATATATACACACAGGGTGTCCCATAAGTCCGGCATCATAGGAGAAATTCATATTTTTCTATTTCTACAAACCATAATTCATATTTTTCTTATGCTCGGGAGGTCAATTTCCCGTCCACTATTCTGTTCAGGGACGAGGCTGTTTTTTATGGAAATGGTGAGGTAAATCGACAGAACACCCGCTACTGGTCTCAAAACAACCCTCACTGGTATACCTCTTCAAAGGAAGAAGGTGCATCTCGGGTGATGGTATGGTGTGGCATTTGGAAGGATTGCATCATAGGCCCCCTCTTTTTCGATGAACATGTCACTGGAGGCACCTACCTACGTATGCTCAAGGAAGAAGCATTTCCCAGTAGTAGTATAGCCGCAAAAGGGGAGAGTGCAAGAATGGTGCAAGTGATTACGTAATGTTGCAAAGGGGGTGGGGGTTGTTGCAAAGGGGGTGGGGTTGTTGCAAAGGGGTGGGGGGTGGGGGGTGTTGCGAAAAAAAGGGGGGAAGAAAAAAAAGAAAAAAGAAAAAAATTCCCCCCAAAGGGGGGATGCTGCAGGTGCAACAAGGAAAACTTGGAGGCGGCGTTATCCCCCAAGAGAAAGGAGGAGGAGAGGTGTTCACCTGGCAGGAGCCAAGTGCATATTAAGACTTCAGCCGAGTAGGCGTTGTTTTATAGGCTCCTAATCAGCCAGCCAGTTGGCTTAGAAGGCGTAAATGGCTTGAGTTGCCAGATAGCGCCATGTATTCGCTATATATTTAATTCTAATCGAAGACTGAGTTGCCAGATACCATTGTATACATTATTATAGACTCCTAATCAGCCAGTTGGCTTAGAAGGCGTAAATGGCTTGAGTTGCCAGATACCACTTTTTAGCAATACCATTGTATACATTATTATAGACTCCTAATCAGCCAGTTGGCTTAGAAGGCGTAAATGGCTTGAGTTGCCAGATACCACTTTTTAGCAATACCATTGTATACATTATTATAGACTCCTAATCAGCCAGTTGGCTTAGAAGGCGTAAATGGCTTGAGTTGCCAGATACCACTTTTAAGCGATACCATTGTATACATTATTATATTTCTTAAAAGTTGGTTTAGAATACCGGTAGTAGGTTTAGAAGGCGTAACATGATATAATTAAGTAAAACAACATTGCATCATTCTGTTTATTATAATATATAGAAAATAAATATACATTTCAATAATAATTGAGGAATATGCATATAATCATAACAGTACAGGAAATATATACACACAATTATGGAGATATATATAAAATAAAATATACATTTCAAATAGAAATAAATATACATTTCAATAATAATAGAAAATATGCATATAATCATAACAGTACAGGAGAAATATCACGCAAAATATATAAGTACATTTCAATAATAATAGAAATATGTATATAATCATAACAGTACAGGAGAAATATCACGCAAAATATATAAATACATTTCAATAATAATAGAAATATGCATATAACACTGGTCAACACTCATTTTATTGCCAATCATATTAGAGTGATTTTGGGGTAACTTTGTGGTGCTGATTCCGAATATGACATCGGTTTTGCTAGATTGGCTCTAATTTATGAGATAATTGGTACCCATTGAAACACGTAAAAATGCAAAAAATTTAATGTTCAAGCGGAGCCTACTTACAAATCGCATTGAAATTGTTTCAAATCATACAAAAGTAAACACATGAAATACATAATGGCATTTTATTCGGTCTCACCATCTAGAATGTTCCGGTAGTTTCCCATATGCACGCGTTATGGTTACGTTTCCTATTAATTGAGGGTATTCATTATCTCAAGAACTAGAGCCAAATCGGAAAAACTACTTTCATTTTGGAATTCAGCAACCCCAAAATACCCTAAATTCGTACGAATTTCCTTGGCAACGAAAAAAAAAGTTTTTTTGTTGACCTGTGTAATCATAACAGTACAGGAGAAATATCAAGCAAAATATATAAATACATTTCACTTTTTTTTCAAAATACTAAACTCAGTCTTAATCGAGTTTACAATTACATCATTATTGCTCTGCATTACGCAGTATATGCGGCTTAATAATATTTCACCGCTTAAAGTATAGGGAAACCTGTATTCGATATGAAGGGCTTTCATATCGTTCAGTACTATTTTTGTTCCCACTTTACAACCGGTTGGTAAGTCATCTTTAAATACGTCTAGAATGCAATCAAAAGCACGCACAAAGAGTTCATCGTTAGCTACATTATTAAACACAAGTTTATAAACACGCTTTTCCAATCAAGGGTTTATTTCTACCGACTCGAGCTTTTCAATCGTGAACTCACTCAACATAACGGCAATTGAAATAATCTTCTAAATCGTTACGACAACTGCGCGTTATATAAAGAAATAGTTCTTCAGGGTGAACGGTGTAGGTGAGCTCAGCCTTGTACCGATCAATTTCTTTGTACCAAAGTTCATCGTATTTCAAAGAGTCTAAACTTTTTAAATAAACGTCCAGCTCTAGACCATTCTCACCAGCCCTACACTCGGTAAACCCATCGAGCAGAGCGGTGTATGCGTATTCAAGTACTGTATCAAAATAAAGCATATCCGTAACACGCGCGTCTAATATAGGTTTCAGCTTACGGAATCCGACGATTTCAAACATTCTGTCGAGGGTGAAACGGTTTCGCGTAGGAATAAGAGCGTTATTATCAGAAGCATTCTTCCACATCAGCCGTATATCAATGCACGGCCGATCGTTATTTATACACAATGTACATACAACGGCGTATGAGGGTGCGTCACTAATCTGCTCTCTTCTTGTACCCACGTTAGCAGGTATTTTATAACGATCTTCACTCCACTTCTCAACTATCACGAAGATTCTATTCATCTCCTCGACACTTAAATAAACCCGTTTGTTTGTTTGTCTACATTCCGTTTCCAGTACATAGCTAACGGTAACGGAATTACGCCTGAACACGCGCAACGATTTCGTCACGGACACATCGTACGAGGCGTTGAGAATGCTGCTCAAATGAAGTTCCATTGTATTCGAGGAGCGCACGTCCACTCGGTTCAAGCTCTGAGATAACTATGAACCGAATGAGGCACGCAGGTAGGCAGGAACGGTTCGACGGGCGGCTGACTCGATGATACGTGAATGGGGTTGTTCGTATGATCCGCGAGTCGTACCGAATTGTTGTACATATTTGTTTTTCCGGTACAAGAATTAACTTCATCACTACCAGCCTACGCACTAGACATTTTACCTCAGGATAAGAACTAGGAACATTTTATGTGTTACTAAACATCTTCACACTCCGGCGCACTATTTGAGAGGAACATATGTTCATATTTTTCCTTTCTGCCCATCAAACGATACTCGTCTCTAAAGTCTGTTAAAAACTCACGCAGGACACTAGCCACAACGTCACTACGAACCTCATCATGATATACGTTAATATAGTGATAAAAATACTTAAGATTGTCCATGATCACGAGATTCACATTTTCAGTCGTAGGGTATGAGTAATCGACATGGTGTAGCATGACGTAATACCGCTTGTCACACCACCCATCCGCAAGACTCATTATCCATACCTGCTGCTTCTCTTCTGCACGCGTTGTTTCTTTTACTTCACGGTGTATGTGAGACTTTATAAAGTTTAGCTCTGCAGTATACTTCAGCACATCGTCTGTGCAACGAAAGCCTTCAACGGTCTCACCAGAACATCCGTAGAGTATTTGTACATCTTGGAACTTCGCACAATCCAATTTGTTTTTAAAAGAGGCATAGGAGGGAGGAATAGGAAGTTTTTCGGTATCCACCACATCCTGACACTTTGCTGAATACCATTTTATAAACGTTGTACAAGCAATATTAAAGGTAGCCATTTGAATACACGTCTGATCTGAATACACGTCTGATCTCTCGGGCTTACTGCAGTCGACTGACCACGCAGGGACTCCCAGATAGTAGCATGACTCACGGTCTTACAGTGAGCGGAGCTTAGAACTTTCACCTGTGCACACACACACACACACACACAAAGGAGAAAGTGAAACGCTAATTGAAATATGATTTATTTAATAAACGAAATATTCAAGTTATATATATTTACAAATACGATTTAATGAACGAGATATTCAAGTTATATATATATTTACAAATACGTGTAATAAATCAATAGATACTTTACAAATACGATTTAATAAACGAGATATTAAGTTATATATATATATATTTACAAATACGTGTAATAAATCAATAGATACGATTATATACAAGACAAATACGTGTCAGTTAACAATGGAAGCATCAAACGTTTTGGTATCCAAAGGGTACGGTATCATAGGTACCAGGTAACTGGTAACGTTTCCTATAGGTGTTACGGCACACCTTCGTACCCCTAAGTTCCTTCACGCCCCCAGCTTCTGCGCCCGAAAATTGTGGGTGCCTACAATTAGTTGGGGAGGTTGTTCGCCCTCATCATCGTCCAAACATACTAGATCCTTCAACGATTCAAAGTTAACAACCCGCCGATTCGCATGGTTGAGCGTAATACCCTTTGCCTTCACGATATATTTCATTTCCTCCCCACCCTGACCCGTACCCCATAAGTCTTAGGTCCTGTTGAGACAAAAGAGTCGGCGTATGCGTTGTCCCCATACTCATCCTTGATCTCATCAGTGAGCTCGCCGAGGAACTCCCCAATAGCGGGCATGTATTCACCCTCCCTCTCTGTGAATATCACGCTATCTGTATCGGCGTACAATACTCTCCGCCCAAGAGAATGCAATAGACCCCAAAGTTTTATACGGGCGTAGGCTGTTGTGAAGCTGGCCACAGGTATGTTTGTAACCCTTGAGGTATCTGTGGCAAATTCAGTGTTGTTGTACTTTATTATGTAAGTATTACCTACATTCACGATCTCCATGACCTCTTTATCGGAGCATTGGCATAATCCCAGACATCGCTATAACTTTGTGCCAAATGAATGCTCCCTCTGCCGGTATTCTGCGCAAATTTTCCCCATAGACTGTTTAGACACAACTTTGCACTAAAGCGCTTGCCAGGATTCTTTACAATTTGGACACGATTAAGTTGTATACCTTCGCGGTCGCGGTAACGTTGAATATAGGCAGACTTTTCATCTTCGGTATCAACTCCTCGCGGATACCCTGATGCCTCAACCTTATCCTTCAAAAAGGCGTTTATATATGGTGTGAAAAGGTTGGGTAGCTTCTGAAACCTCCACACCTCATGTATCTTCAGTATTCTATAACCATGGCGTACGGCTAGGGCCAGCTCTGGACTTGTATATACGCCTCTGATCTTACGCTGGTGGGGTATATGGTTACAATCGCCGTTATCCTCTTCCGCGCACTTCACGCACAGGGGAAACATGAGCTTGTCGTCGATAACGACAGGTAAGATCGGCATCCATAAATTGCGTGGGGGGAGTACGTCTACGAAAGAGAGCCCAAAGTAACGATCATTCAAATTTTTTGAAAATTCATTGATGGAGGGTAGGCTAGGTCCCACCAGTTTCTCAGGAGCGCCCACGGGATACGGATTGCTCTTCATCACGTATGGGTATAAAGAACAGAAATCGTAGTAATGGAGCTTCACGCCCTCCGTAGGTGGAAAGTATAGTCTGAATGGATTTGTACGTCCTCCAAACAAGCTATCACCACATTTGAGAGGATCCAGCACCATTGAACGCTTGATCGTGTTTATTTCCCCACGGTACACCTCGTCTGTCTCCATCCGTGCATCATATTCATGCTTCCACAAGACTTTGTGAGTGAACTGTGATCCTATAAGTTGATCGCGGGTTCGGGTCCCTGCAAGACAGTCGGCAGGAGATCTACCTTGGATATCTCCGGCGATTCCGCACTCAGGACGTGGGCATCCATGCCACCAGCATCCGTTAAAGGAGTACACAGTCTTCACACCAGTGACGCGGTTTTCACTTAACCCATCAACCCAAAAAACACGTCCATTAATCTTAATGGGTACTTCACCCGTGTTGCGGGCGTGCTTTATGTATACACCTGTCTGTTGCTGTAGGTGTATGAGCCAGTAAATAGCCTTGTGTCCGTAACTGCGGGGGTTGTTTCGTTGAATAATGGCTAAGATGTCTTTAGGCATGAAGTTATTCTTGAACACAGTAAAACATAATGATGCGATGGTGGTTGCGACTTGCAGTGGATCGCATTTGAAACGGGTTATGTACATTCTTCTAAAGGCCTGGAAACATATTCTAAGCACGCGCACATCATTCACGCAATAACGCTCACATTCATCAGCTATATTATAAGGGTTACTTTCATTAAAACTGTCGTAGTATCGATCAAAGTCTTCACGTTCATCCATAGTCAAAATAATGTTTGGGGGGTGGTGGGCCTACGTAGTTTAAAGTCTCGCTGGTGAGGAAAGTGTAAGGGAAGTATCCTTTGGAAACTTCAGCTGCTACTCCCATCACCTTGGGTAGCTTTGCTAATTTAGAAGGTGTGAATAATAAAGTATCTTTAAATTGTACATTGCCTCTTATCTGCATCTGTATTAATTTGTTGCCTCTTTTCAATGGATCACCTGTAAATATCTCAGAGGATTCGTGTTCAAGCAACTCCTTATAAAGGAACTGCGTGTCAAACTTTGCCCATTATGGGCGAGAATATACAAAGTCATTTTTTTGAACTTGTCGGCTAACTTGACAATATAGGACACAAATAGTTTCACAGGACTATCGCGGACATTCGTTTTAAAAACGTTTTTCCGTTTACCGCATTTGGGGCACACGTCACATTCGATACCCATACACTCATCACAGATGGTCTGGCTCACAAGTAAATGTGGAATTACCTCTTTGGTTTCAGCGTTCGTATATGTTTCTATATCGTAGTATACAGTTATACAAGGGTTATTTTTAGGCTTAGCATCTTTCATATAACACACATGCTTTACTCCATCCGCCTTATATTCCTCCTGGCATGTAGGACAGTGAATTACGTCACACTTGTGCTTAAATTTCCCCCAATTATCCATTGTGTGAAACATACCACATTCACAGATTCTCATTTTCCTGCACGTGCCAATTGATTTATGGAAATCAAAACAGCTATTTTTGAAAAATGTGCGTCTACACACATCACAGTCTCTCTTCTCAGCTTCAACTACACGGCTTTCACATATGGTGCTTTTACACTGCTCACATACCATGTGACCCCTTACACAAATCATGATGTCTCCCATATTTTCGACTTTTGTCATAACTCGCTTAAAGCCTCCTTATATTACGGATGGGGAGATACGTTGTCCCTGACAATCCTAAAATAAGTAGGGGTCTTGTACGATCTCTCACACAGCTTTTAAAAACATACACAGTCCTACGACGATCATCCAACCCAAATACAACTATACGGACATTCATTTCCTGTTCTACCATTCTCAGCTCTTCAGGACCCATATTACAGTCAAATTCAAGTTCACAGTCTACAGCTAGTTTACGGGCACGTTCCACGACCGTAGGCAACCAAATTTTTTGAGTCCGTGTATTTTGTACAGTAAACAAACGTGCTAAGAGTACTGCTATAAAGCCGCAACCACGATCGACGTTTATATGCTTTCGGTAAATAGTCGGAGAATTGAAGTTAAGCGTATACGGTATGGCACTATGGCCCGCAACACGGAATACACGGTCAATATTTACCGTGAAGTTGTCCATATTGAAGGCTATACTACTTTGGGCGGCTTGCATTATACGTCCTAATATATATTCTACATCTTCAGCCGCCAAACGTCTAAATGGCACTATCACCCAATAATCGTCTACATCGTCATCTGACCCGAATCCAAAGGACAGACTCGTCCTGACTTCACGCTCGTCGCGATTCTGAAGAGCAAACTCTACAATACGCTGTACAACCCGGCGTAGTCCGCGCTCAATTCCATTGCTATACATGACTCTAGGGTCGACCCTGACTCTATACCGATTTCTAGTCAAGGCTGGGGTGGGGGCTGCGGATCGCACCAATTCGATCGTTATATCATCCTCAGCAGAACGGGGGGCAACTGTGACGGATGAATTAGGGGGTATATTAGCGGAAGGTGCTGATGGGGGGCCTGTTGCGTAGGAGGTTGATGGTTGGGGATCTATTATTGTAGACTTAACAGAACGGGGGGCAACTGTGGCGGATGAATAAGGGAATATATTAGCGGGAGGTGCTGCTGGGGGGATTGTTGTGTAAGAGGTTGATGGTTGGGATCTATTACTGGTGCAACGGGCACGTATTTCGGTCGCTTTATACCTGACGTGGGGTTCTCATACCTCCGCTTTGGACGTGCTACCGGTATCGCTGGTGAGGGTTCGTTGGCAGGGGAGGAGATCACAACTACACTGTCGTCGAGGTCATCCGTAATGTCAATGATGGGAGGCTCTACCTCATCGTCATTCACGGTTCTGTGGGAGAAGAAAGCAAAGTATAAGGGGCAGCACTCAAAATTTGTAATATTTTGTAAATGACCCACTTAGGAATGTGACGTGTTAGAAATGGACTCTGTAGAAAAATTCAGATTCACGAGCCCATCCACATGTATTATATCTGGACCTACAGGATGTGGTAAAACTGTGTTTATGCTTAAAATCATTAAAGAAACGGGAGAGATGTTCTCGAAATTTGTGCATAAAGTTATATGGTGCTATTCGACGTATCAATCAGTGTTCAACGAGTACCAAGATGATATTTTGTTCCACAAAGGCGTATATGACGTTAATTCGTTAAAGGGAAATGAACATACAATCATTGTAATTGACGATCTCATGTTGGAGATGGATAAAACGTTTGCCGAGACATTTACAGTATTCTCCCACCATCATAACATAAGCGTGTTCTTCATCAATCAGAATCTATTTTTCAAAAATAGATACATGCGCGATGTGTCGTTAAATACGCAATATCTAGTCTTATTCGCGCAACGTAGAGATGTATCACAAATTGGGGTATTAGCCAATCAAATGTTCCCGAATCAGCGTAAGGAGTTTTTGGAAGTTTATAAAGAAGCTACAAGCACGCGTTACGGATATTTGCTTTGCGACCTTCATCCGCGAAACACGTTTAGAGTGCTTCTGCGAACGAATATATTTCCAAACGAGCCTGAAACGGTGTATATTCCAGAATGACAAGAGACTAAAGAAATACCGTGAATTAATAAAAATCTATCATCGACTACCCCGGGCATTGCAGCAGATGTTTATTAAAATATCGACGCCGACTTTTTAAAATGCATCTGTGAAATCTGTCTCAACATTATAAATTGCAATGTATCAATGAAAACCCCTCAGAAGGCTCGCCTACGCCGCTACAAGAACATAATACGTGCACTCGCTCGTAAAGTCAAACTGTAGCGAAGAAAAAAACGAATTATTGTACAAACAGGAGGGTCATTTCTCCCCATCTTATTTTCAGTTTTGGGTCCTTTACTGACTAGATTAATATAATGAAGAAAGTGGTAGTGATTCTCCACGAGGTGTACGCTTCATTGCAAAGGAATCCAGACAAGGATCTAGATCCCCGTAAAAGCAGACTTAAAAGAATGGAAAGCGAATTGCTAGCCCTATTAAACAGTGAAAAAACACCTGATGAGAAAAGAATCTTATACCAAGAAGCTCTGCAGAAATTTCTTCACGAGTACGAAAATTATAGAGCCCTACAGAGATTCCTGTGGTTATTAGGCACAGCACGGAGGACGATGGACATGGCGACATAGGATCTGATCCCGACGATACAGCTGACCAACCAAAAATTAAGGGGCTAGCGACACAACATATCGAACATGTATTAAAAAGTACCCTCCCACATACTTGAGGAGTAAAGGCTTAAGTCTTTATAATCTATTGAATGAGGATCCCGCGATACAATGGACCGATACAGGCGAGATCTTTGTGGAAGGATCAAAGGTACAGGGATCGAATATCGTAGACATTGTCCATGATCTGGTGAGAAAGTGGGATAGGCCATCACCATCAGGATGGAAGCATATTAAAGCAAGACTACAACAAATAAATGTCCCTAAAACGTTGATAGGAAATCTGAACAGGTTAAAAGACGTGGAACATGCAACGCCTGTGACACAATTGAAGGCGCCGTCACCCCCGGCGGTAACACCTTTGAAGAGGAGCAAGAAGAGGTTAAACCAACCCTACCCACGTGCCTCTAAAACACGCAAATGGCTAACGTATTAACTAAACGCTATTATGACATTTCTAACCCATCCTCTTACGGCGGCGTAGATAGACTGTACAGAAGTGTTTACGGAGTAGGAAAAAATGATGTTGAAAGATTTTTGAGGGAGCAGGACGCTTATACGCTTCATAAGCCTGTGAGAAAAAGGTTTAAAACAGCCAAGACAACGGCTTACTCGATTGATTCTATTTGGCAAGCAGATTTAACAGACATGCAAAGATATTCTGTGTATAACGATGGTTACCGCTACATTCTATTCATAATAGACGTATTCTCTAGATATATGTGGCTAGTTCCTCTGAAAAATAAATCACCTGAAACAGTTGCTAAAGCCACCAAAACGCTAATGTTAAAAGAAAACAGGGTTCCTGGCTATTTTTGTACGGATATGGGGAAGGAATTTATAGGCCGTGCTTTTCAGAACATGTTGACAGAGTTTAATATCAGCTATTACACAACCAATTCTATACATAAGGCTTCTTTAGCTGAAAGAATTCAGCGCACCATAAAGGAACGCATGCACTGTTATTTTACACATAAAAACACATACAGATTTCTAGACATTCTGGAATCACTGGCATCGTCCTACAACCGCTCACACCATCGCACGATTGGGACAACACCTAACGAAGTTTTAGAAAGAGGTACGCTCCCGAGGAGAGATGGATCACCACCACCACCACACTCTGCGCGCTTCAAAATCAATGATTATGTAAGGCTGTCGCGTTCGGGGAACAAATTCGCAAAGGGTTTTGAGCAAGGATGGACACGCGAGATTTTTAAAGTTAGGGCTATGAGACCTAAAGGTGAGACAATGATGTATTACATTGAAGATTTGAATGGGGAAGAAATCTCAGGAGGCTTTTACCGCGAGGAATTGCAGAAAGTTGCGTTTAATTTAGGAAAAAATTTGTTTAAAATTGAGAAAATTTGAGGAAGCAAAGGTTCAGGAAAGAGAAAAATGTACCTGGTGAAATGGCTAGGGTACCCAGAAAGCTTCATCACCTATATAAAAGCTGATGCAATAATGAAGCTTAAATAGTATGCAACATGGCTCCTAACCATTTCTACGTCACACTCCCGTCCTCCTCGTCCCTCTCTGTACACCCTAACAACACACTAGCCAACTTTGTAACAGAGCTCCACAAGCACATTGAATTGGGTCGTGATTCGTATGAGGTGGGGATATGCGAAATTCAGCTGGACACCATCTTTTAAATATTGAACATAAAGAAACCGTTTTTACGATTCTTAGAGACATTGACGAGTGTGAAAAAGCTGGGGTAGCTAGGATGAAACTATGCGTATCGCTCGGACTAAGGTTGCACGGTATTACAGTACAGAAGTAAGACTAGGACTGGTCAATATGGTTCGGTCGAGGATGTTGTGAGAGGCTTAAACGTAAGTTAAGAAACTCAAACCTACGAATGATTTAGTATACGAAATCGTAAACAACCCTGCACATACACTAATCCTAAAATCAAAGACTAACAGACGTATTAAAGACCATAGAAAGTTCCAAATTCTAGCCAATGGCCGATATAGCGCAGCCTTCAAAGAGACACATTTCACGAGACACAGCATGACTTGTCCAGATTAATGTATCAATTGAAGATGGGGAAATTGGCTGAAAGGCCCCCAGACATGTGCTATATTTACAGTAATATAGTGGAGCCCCAGTTTGTTGGGGATGCCCAGGCACGCCTGCTGCGCATTGCTCACATCCCCAACCATAGAGGAAGGAGTTTGAGTATTACATATGACAGACCCCATTATGTGAATGTCGCATCTAATTTAATAACCAATATCTCAATATATATAAGAATGATTGAGGGTGAAAACTTCCCATTCGGTAACGGGAGCTTAACAGTGAAGCTACACTTTCGACGCACTGAGTTATAATGGATAGAAAGCCTTTCACCGTCTATCGAGGGGTGCGATACCAGCGGGGTAGTGGACTTGGGTCCATTTTTTCATCCATACTACGTACGGCTGTTCCTTTGCTGAAGAGGCGTGCCAGATACCTTGGAAGGAAAGCGCTACAATCAGGTATTAACACTGCAAAAGACATATTGGCCGGGGCTAAACCTAAAGAGGCTCTAAAAAAACATTTAAAGCGTACACGGACGAAATCATCAAAGATGCAAAGAGAAAAATGCGTGTGGCGGGAAGAAGCGGGCTGCCCGGAAGAAGAGGGGTCACGTGGTATTAAACGTAAAAGGCTATCAAAAAAGAAGTGCTGTAAGCGAATGAAACCTATGGTTGACCTTTTTTGACTGATATAAGCTAAGGACATTGATCTCATGAATCATAGTTTGTTTACCACTTGTCGAGAGAGGAGTTACTATTTCGCCATGGCACGCTTCATCCACCCATGTAGTTCACAATGCTATAAATCGGAGCTGTCCCTTTTTGAGCTACCTCCAACCCAAGTTTCTATTGAGCACAGTGACTTTATTACAATTAACCCTTTAAACACAATTAGTTCCCCGAGTGCACCTATAGAATTCGTGATACCCAGCTCAGGTCTTTACTTTTTTGATCCAAGCTGTGTGCACATGTACGCTAAGCTACGTATAGCCCATTCTGATGGAACGGTCTGCGATGACAAATATGCTGTATACCCTGAAACAAACTTTCTGCACTCCATATTCAACCAGTGTGACGTATATTTAAATCAGACTAACATATCGGCAGGCACGGGGTACTATCATCTACGAGCCTATCTGGAAAATGTCCTCAACTTTTCCAAAGAAGCGAAGGCTACCTTTTTAAGCGCCGAGGGATATTATCAAACTAAAGATGAAAGTAGTATAAAGGACAAATTTAAAAATTCTAAAAAGAAAATATACGAGTGTTTTGGACGGTTGCACACAGATTTCACTTTCCAGGAGAAGTTGCTTGTCAACGGGGTGGATATGAAAATAAAGCTCACCCGCACGAGTCCTGAGATCTGCTTAAATCTGGATGCTGATCAAGAAGAGGGTGCAAAGCCCGTTGTGGTTCACATTATGGACACATACCTCCGCGTACGGCGAGTGAAATTAAGTTCACCAAAACAACTAGAAATTGAGAAAAATTTACTAAACGCTACAGTGAAATATCCTATTAACAGAGTACAAATCAAACTATATACGGTTCCTGCAGGGTTGGCATCGAAGCAGATAGAAAACATTGCCCTGGGAAATCTTCCTAAAAGGATATTAATCGGTATGCAGGACCATGCTTCGGTGAATGGAAAATATAAAAAGAGTGCCTTTAAATTCGAGAATTTCGGACTTAAAAATATAACTCTATACGTTAATGGCACTGCTTTGGGTGGAACAATGGGTACGGACTATTCATCAGACGCTGTGTTACCTCTTTGTGCCAGAGCCTATAGTAATCTGACCCATATTGCAGGTGATTGTGATGAGCTTGGTAATGGGGTAACGCAGGAAGAATTCATTGATCAATTTAACCTTTATCCGTTTGACATTACACCTGACTTATCTGCTAGCGTAAATACCCATTTAACCCCACAGCAGAGCGGAAACATCTCAGTGCGGCTGGAATTCGCCAAGCCTATAGACGCTCCTATTAGTGTACTAGTATATCTCGAATCGCAAGCCCTAATAGAAGTAGATAGATTTAGGAGCGTTATCACTGACTTTTAAAATGGATGCTAATACACTTCAGAAAGTAATGGAGCGAGTCACGTTCCAAATTTATCGGCGTGTTTGCGAAGAATGAAACATTGAGTTTGCCAAGTACGCGAGAATGCGGTAGTCTTATTGTGAACACAGATGTCATCGGTAATGAAGGGATTCACTGGATCGCTGTCTATTTTAAAAATAGACAGCGCCTGTACTATTTTGATTCACTCGGTACTCAACCCTGGAGTGACCCTATTATTGTAAAATTTCTCGCTCAGTTACATATTCCCGAAGTTGTATGGAACCCATTTCGTATACAAGGATATTTTAGTAATGTTTGCGGAATGTACTGCGTCTCATTTCTCACGCATATGTCATGTGATAAAGAATTTATAAATTTTTTAAATTTATTTGACCCGTGTCACACTCGCCGAAACGATGAAATGGTATGCAGACAGATAAAAATCCGTTTTCCAATTGTACGTACTCGTTGTATAGTATAATGTTTTTGTTCGTGTGTGTATATTTGTAACGGTATATTCTGTAGTTGGTTATTGTACTGATTTCTTTCATTTAATAAATTTATGAAAATATATTGTGTCTTCTTACCGTAAAAAGATCGAAAAACACTTACATTATTTCGGTGTGACATTGCTGACTGATCAGTATATCCTCCGTATTCATGACACGAGATTCTTCAAAAGATTGTATAACACGTGTCAAATCCTCATCGGACCTTAAAGGAATAATGTTCATTCTTTTAAAACATATACAGAGTATACAGACAGATCCCCATTATGTGAAGATATCTTTGGTTCATTTAAGAGGAATAACATTGATTGCCATAAAAAATTTCGATTTTAGCATAATGGGGATAAGAGGTAAAACCAAATAACATTGATTGACATAAAAAATTTTGGCGAGTATCTAAATGAAATATTTGACGAGATACTACAACCCATCCATATATATAAAATCGAATTATAGACACTTACATTTCTATGGTAGTCCCTTGCGTCGGATTGTAAGGAGCGTCACTGCAAATATCTTCTACGGTTTGCGTTGGGAATAATTCATCACGGTCAATTGCGTTAAAAAGACTAATTGTCGTTAATGCTGCAGTGTCACTTTCTTCATACAAATCTGGGGAGACGTACAGGTCCATGGTGGAGGGAATGATTATTCACTGACGCGAAAATAGCTACTGTTACTCCCAACTGAAAAATATCCCTTTTATATGCACAATCGCCAAGCTCCGCCCCAAAAGACCAGATGTTCGTAGTGATTGGCTGCCGATGTAGCTGGGTGGAGCTATGATGTGTACCAATCCGCTATAACGGGACCGGACGAGTAACATATATATAAAATCGTGTTTCTTGTGAATAAATTAAGCACTTACATTTCTATGGTAGTCCCTTATATTATATTTTTATTTTTACTTACAAGTTATTAGTATTGTTTTCACAAATTCTTGTGTTAACATAATTTCAATTGTTAACTTATTTTATAATAAAGAAATTATAAATATATCCTAATTATATTTTTAAAAGAGCATTCGGTTTCCACATTAAACTGTGGGTCTAAGGTGGCGTGAAAACTTTATCCGTTGTCACTCTTCGAGCTAGTTGTTATTATTACTAAAGAGAAAATCATGCATGCTTTTCGGTCATACTACTGACTCGGTTCAAATGATGCATTAACATGCTTTTCGGTCACACTACTGACTCGGGTCAAATGATGCATTAACATGCTTTTCGGTCATACTACTGACTCGGGTCAAATGATGCATTAACATGCTTTTCGGTCATACTACTGACTCGGTCAAATGATGCATTAACATGCTTTTCGGTCATACTACTGACTCGGTTCAAATGATCCTGTTATTTTAAATCCGGTTCAATAATCCTGTTATGTTGAAATGTGGAAGAGTAAGCAACGACTCCTTGACGAGATGTATTTCGATCCACAGAACAGCTGTTCACTGAAGGCTGCATGTTCCACATTTTATATTAAAGAAATTGTAAATATATCCTAATTATATTTTAAAAGAGCATTCGGTTTCCACATTAAACTGTGGGTCTAAGGTGGAGTGAAAACCTTTCCAATTCGGCGAGAAATTACGCTAGGGAACAACGAAAATTATTTGGTGTTTCTTATAGAACTTTTGATGCTGATTCCGGTTTCAGAATTTTTCTATCACCCATAGTTTTCGAGAAAATAATAATATTTCCATTTACTCAGAGTTTCCCGCATCATTAGTCACTAATGTAATCGAGAGGATATAAAGAAATATATCCTAATTATATTTTTAAAAGAGCATTCGGTTTCAACGTTAAACTGTGGGTCTAAGGTGGAGTGAAAACCTTTCCAATTCGGCGAGAAATTGCGCTAGGGAACAACGAAAATTATTTGGTGTTTCTTATAGAACTTTTGATGCTGATTCCGGTTTCAGAATTTTTCTATCACCCATAGTTTTCGAGAAAATAATAATATTTCCATTTACTCAGAGTTTCCTGCATCATTAGTCACTAATGTAATCGAGAGGATATAAAGAAATATATCCTAATTATATTTTTAAAAGAGCATTCGGTTTCAACGTTAAACTGTGGGTCTAAGTTACGCGTAAATATAAAATATTTTCATTGTAGAAATAATAATAATAATAATGATAATAAGAATTGATGTGAAAGGTGATTGATTTAAGCAGTTAAGATGTAGTTATAAGAATATGACACCATACAAATTACGCGTAAATATAAAATATTTTCATTGTAGAAATAATAATAATAATAATAATGATAATAAGAATTGATGTGACGGGTGCTTTTTGCTCGAATATCTTGGACGAAGGATTAACCCTCGGCCGAAAAGGTCTCTAGGGACACGATTCGAATTGACACAGAGTCTCCTTTTCCTCGTGTGCGTGTGTGTGTGTGTGTGTGTGTGTGTGTGCACGAGTGGTTTATTCGTTTATTATATATATATATATATATATGATGAATAAAACCACGAAGGAAAAAAGAAACAAAAAGGGGTGCTCAAGCGCTTTCGTCTAATGACATCCTCAGGAACACTGGAGTGAAAGGACAGATCAAGGCAATATATAGGTTACAAAAATAAACATACATACATACATATTCATATATATTCACCTGCTCTGCCTTACCTTTATGGTCTTATTAAAACCCACAAACCGGGTAACCCTATGCGCCCTATTATTAGCTCGGTGGGCTCTATTACCTATAAACTCTCCAAATGGCTTGTTAATGTTTTGTCCCCCATTCTTGGAACTGTCTCGGATTCACACGTAAAAAATTCCATGGATCTCACTGAAAAATTGAATAATGTTCGCATTAATACCAACGATAGATTGATCAGTTTCGACGTTTGTTCATTGTTCACAAAAGTGCCGATTGATGATATGCTTGACTTTCTCGCCCGAGAATTACATAATTATGATTTACCATTACCTGCACACACTGTTTTGGAGCTTATTAAGCTTTGTATCAAGGATTGTAAATTCACTTTCAATGGCGAGCATTATCAACAAGTTTTTGGGATGGCCATGGGCAACCCTTTGTCGCCCCTTCTCTCCAATATTTATATGGAGTTTTTTGAAATTACTTACATTCCGAGAATCCTGGGGGTTGGCATCCCTTGGTTGCGGTACGTCGACGATATTTTGTGTATCTGGCCCATGAATCGTGACCTGGATGACTTCCCTTCAGTTAAATGACCAAGTCCCCTCCATTAAATTTACTTTAGAAGTGGAACAAGACAACTCAATCCGTTTTTGGATGTGCGTGTTCATAGGGATAGCCCGGGTTTTAAGTTTAGTATCTATCGGAAAAAAACAAACAATTTGTCCTACGTACACTTTTACTCTGGACATGACACCCCTATTAAAAAGGCCATATTTTCCTCAATGTTTCTCCGCGCTCTTAGGATCGCCAGTCCGGAATACATCGATGCCGAATTGGAAAATATCAACGGTATTGGAAGTGAGTTGTGTTACCCATCTGCGTTCATGGAATCTTGTCTTAATAAGGCTAAACGAACCTTCTATCGTGTGAATAATAACACTCGCACCTTGTCAAAGAATATTTTAGTACTTCCATTTTTCCCGGGCTTCTTAGGCATTGCTAATGTACTTAAACTTTTGGATATCAGTGTAGTTTTTTCATATAACAATATTGTGAAAAACATCATAGTAAAAAATAGCCCTACCAATAATTTAGGCATTATCTACAAAATTGGGTGTAAGCAATGTGATTCCTTTTACATAGGTCAGACGGGAAAGGATTTGCAAACGCGTGTGTAAAACAGCATCAATATTCCGTTAGAACGGGACAGTTGTCCAGTGCCCTTTTTGTCCATTTGTCAGAGTTATCCCATTGTATTGATTGGAATAATGTTTCAGTTTTGTTTCACTCTAGCAACATTGTTAATAGAAATATTCTTGAGTCGGCTATAATTCAACTTACAAATAACCTTAACATGAGTAAAGGTCTGTTTCAACTCGATCCCGTTGCTCTGAATTCCTTCAGAATGGATTTAAACAAAAAGGGCAGGTTGTTAAATCTTTGGTAAAAATTTGTTTTTGTCTTTTGTTTCTCTTACAATTTTATTTTTCAATTTTTTGCTGTATGCGTGTATGTGTATGTATGTATGTGTATGTGAGTATGTGTGTGGTCATTGCAGTTAAATGTGTTTGTATGTATATGTGTGTATATGTATGTATGTATGTGTGTATATGTATGTATGTATGTATGTATGCAGTTAAATGTATATATATATATATATATATGTGTTTGTACCTTACCTTACCTTACAACCTCACAAAGGTTCTGCGCGATGATTTCTCATTTCGCGAAGGTCAAGCTTGTATGTGTATATATATATATGTGTGTGTGTGTGTGTTTGTATATATGTGTGTATATGTATATATATTTGGTTATGCGGGTATACATGTGTAGGTTTATTATTTGTAATTTTTTCAATTTATATTAATTTTATTTCTTTATTCTTTTGCGACCTACCGTTTTTTCAGACAATAATTATAAAAACAAATCTGGTAATTTTTTCCCTTATGCATATATATATATATATATATATTCTGTATATATTGCGTTTATATTTCGTATATATACCGTATATATGTTGTATATATATTTTATGGTTCTTTATATATCATCTAGGCATCATTTTGTTTTCCAATTTATATTTACTTGTACTTTTTTATTCGTTTGTGACTATAATATGCATGATTCGGACAATAACTAAAAACCTGTGGTAATTTTTCCCTTATAAATTGGTGTGCCTCTCTTAAAATTTATCTTTCAATTTATTATTATTATTTTTTATTATTTTTTAATTTTTTTTGGTTTATTTCTTTATTTCTTTGTGACATATATATCAATTTGGCATCATCTATTAAATTGATTGTAAACTTCCCTTTTGAGCTTGAATTTGTAGACTCCACTTACAATATTTATATTTATTTTTATTTCTTTATTCTTTTGTGACCTGTTCCATAAACAAGCCATTTGAATTTATATTGAAGGTCGGCCAAAGTGCTAAAAGTGTCTTTTTATATATATTATATATATAATATATATATGTATATATATTTGTGGTTTTTTTTATATTTGCCTGTTTATTTCTTTATGATTATTTAGGCTGTGACATATATATCACTAAGGCACTATTTTGTAATTAATTTTTTCTCAATTTATATTTATATTTATTTTTATTTTTATTTCTTTATTCTTTTGTGACCTGTTTCATAAACAAGCCATTTGAATTTATATTGAATGTCGGCTGAAGTGCTAAAAGTGTCAATCTCCCATATAAATGTTTGCTCCTCCCACAATTTTTTCTATGCTTACTATATATATATGTATATATATATATATATATATAATATGATATATATATGAATATGTATGTATGTATGTTTATTTTTGTAACCTATATATTGCCTTGATCTGTCCTTTCACTCCAGTGTTCCTGAGGATGTCATTAGACGAAAGCGCTTGAGCACCCCTTTGTGTTTCTTTTTTCCTTCGTGGTTTTATTCATCATAAATACTTTTCACGTGTCACTTTCGTGAAATAATTTTTCATATATATATATATATATATATCCGGGTTTGGTTAATGACATTCGTGTGTTTCGATTTTTGCCGTAAATTTCTTTTCATTTGGAGAGAAGGGAGACTTATCAGGGATTGGGGGGAAGGTCTCTCAACCACAGGTGTTCTTCGAAACCGACCCCGTTATAGCGGATTGTGTTTTGGCTAATTTCAGTTGATTAATTTCTTTAAATTTCGTTTTTTTCAATTTTCTTCGCAGGGGATGAGGCTCGTGTGTTTCATAAATTTTCATTTCGTTTCGTTATTCGTGACTTAAATATTTATAATAAAAATTATTTATTTAATAAACAGAATTTAATTGGATTCATCTACCGTCATATATTGTGGTACACTATTTAAATGGATGATTAATATATGTTTTTTGTTATCTGGAATACATGGCGCTATCTGGCAACTGAATACATGGCGCTATCTGGCAACTCAGCCAGAATAGAGGTTTATAAAAGACCGAGAAGCTGATGAAAGAATCATTCAAGCTCGGCTCCCAGCCGAGCAAGGACCTCTGGTCCCTCTTTTTCTGGCCCTTTGGGAAAACCCCTTAGAGGCCTCTTAGGTTAGGTAAACGAAAATAGCTTGGGGGGAGAACTCCGCCTCCAAGTTGCATGCCTTGCAATCAAAGGCAACTACTCTCTCTCTCTCTCTCCTGCAGGTGTACCCCTCCCCCCCTTGGCTCAGCCAACTGGCTGATTAGGAGCCTATAAAACAACGCCTACTTGGCTGAAGTCTTAATATGCACTTGGCTCCTGCCAGGTGAACACCTCTCCTCCTTTCTCTCCTGCTTTCTCTCCTTTCTGGCCCTTTGGGGGGAATAGCTTGTGGGAGAACTCCGCCTCCAAGTTGCATGCCCCTTGCAACCCCGGTTGGCAACAAAGGCCAGTACTCTTTTTTTTTTTTTCTTTTGTTTCCTTTTTTTTTTTTTGCAACACCCCCCACCCCCCTAGGCAACAACCCCCACCCCCTAGGCAACAACCCCACCCCCTTTGCAACATTACGTAATCACTTGCAACATTCTTGCATTCTCCCCTTTTGCGGCTATACTACTCCCAGTGTCTTGAACGAAGAAGGAAATTTCCCAACATGGTTCCAGCAAGACGGCGCTCCTGCACATTATAGCACCCAAGTAAGGGAATACCTGTACCAACAATTCCCTGGTCATTGGATAGGACGTCGAGGGCCTGTGGAATGGCCAGCTAGAAGCCCGGATCTCACGCCACTAGATTTTTATCTCTGGAGCCACTTGAAAGCGCTGGTATCAGTGCTTCCAGGAGTCGCGTTCGCTCTACCCTAGCTCGAAAGTGATATTACCCTAGATTGCAAATGATTACCCTATATATACTGTATATATATAATATATATATATATATAATTGCTGGTCGTTTCTTCCTAGTTTAGCCTCTAGAATCTAGATATATCTACATATATTTTTCTTCTAGTAACAGGAAAAAATTAAAGAAATGGCTGTATCTACATATATTTTCCTTCTAGTAACACACACACACACACAAAAGAAATCTGCAAACTACAGTATATGCCGGTACCGTACCATATATTATATTTGTTATATATGCCGTGATTACTTCGACTCGGAGCATTCAGCGCATGTCGCATCACTTTTTACGCAATTTATCGCTTTAATAAGCTTTTCATTGATGTCCATATTGTGAGCAGATAGTACCTTATTTTTTAGGTAATAGACAGCATGTAGCAGGCCACATAAGGTTTCATTTTTCAAGCTTGATCTTTGAGAAGTCTTGGTGAGATTAAGCTGGCTGAAAAACCGCTCGGCTGAAGCATTAGAGAAAGGTAATGAAAGAAGGGACGAAATAACAAGCGTAAGGTTTTGATAGCAAGGAAGACCAGCTTCATTTTTCCTGCTAAATACTATACTCCAGTACTTAGTGAAGGGAAGCTGAGATGACAGCTCTTCGTCTAAATAATGTGTTCTCCATTCCTCATCGAGTTTTTTTTTGTCTGCCCATTTTTTAAGCTGCGGTATTTCGTCGAAAAGAAATGCTAATGATGGTGGTCTTAAATTTGACGCTGCTTTAGGGTCAACACAAGCGACTATGTCATGAATGTTGTCATTCAAGGAGAACCTATCTTGAATTTGAGCAACAGATTCTACTAAGAACGACTTACAATTCTTAAAGAATTGTAAAATCTGTTCCCTTGTAATAGTGTTTGACTCCCTCAGTTCAGCTATGGTATCTACTGCAGTTAAGCCAACGTAAATACTTTCATCTGGGATAAAGGCACCGGAAAATGCTGGATGGATAGGATTTAGCATAGAAATTTCAGCATTTTTACATAGCTTGTGCTCATAAAGTCTGAGCAGAAATTTCGGATGAGCTTGCAAGTTTCAGATTTAATACAAAAAAAGTTAGGCGATTCTGACTGAAAGAGTGTGTTGAAGCTATTAAACTTGCCCAAATTGTAATCTAGGCACTCTAAATATGCGCGCGTTAGCTTGTTATTCAACGCTTCAACAATCATGTCATTCACATGAGTAGGATCACTAAAAGCCAAGTGTGTAAAATAAAGCTGTAAGGCGTCCCACTGTTCCAATAACCTTTTCACGCATGTATGTAGTGATAACCATCTTGTTTGACCCGGAGAAAGGATTTTGTGAGGCTCAATATGACGACGAACTTTTGGAATTCCTGAAATGCACGCTGCCTCTTTGAACTTAGATTAAAATGTGAAAAGATATTACGGCACAAATCTTCAGTGTATGTGGGAAGTTTAAGGCATGCTTTTGATGCACAAAGATGGATCATGTGACAAGAACATTTTACTATGATGATATGGGGAATCACTGATTTAAGCAAAGTTGCCACTGAATGTTTGGTTCCCATCATGACATTAGTTGTATCCGAACAAAAACCTATTATATTTTAAAGGGGAATGTTTCTTGAAATAAAGCATTCTTTGAGAGCCGTGAAAATACCATTTGCAGAACTATCACACACTTCAATCAAATCGAAAAATGAACTTTCGAATTTTCCTGCATGGAAATATTGTACAATCACACACAACTGTTTGCATGTGCTTCTGTCAGTTGTTTCGTCAATAATTACAGAAAAAAGGCGTTCACGTAGAACTGCGCAAAGTTCATCGACAAAATGCCTACCGAATACCTATCTAATAATATTAGATGATCTTTGTTTACCCAACTTAACCTTTTTCACTGGAACATTTTCAGGAAACATTACTTTTAAAAGATCAAGGAATGGTTCGCACAAAGATATCGGTAAATGATGTTCTGATAAAAAGGCACATATACGGAGCTCAATTTTGCGAGCTGATTTCTCAACAGGATCATTTGACAAAATATAGCTTGCAACTGAACGTGTTTTACCATCTGCAAACTCAATTGTTTATGTCTTTGTGATTGTCCGTGTCTAGTAATTTCAGATTTACCGCAGGTTATATCGAGATTGCATATTTTACAAAATGCAATGCTTTTCAGTGTTGTTGATCTCGTTGATTTCGCCAGCCAACCAGAGAACTGAGGTTCTGACAACCAGCTTTCCTTCCACTTTTGTGTGTAAGTCTGTGATTTACTGGTCTTTGATTTCTTCTTAGGGGGTGTAACGGGACCATCTACAATGGAAGTACTTTGCCGATGTTCATCCATTTTGTGTGATCCTACAGAGACAAATTAATTTCATAGATACTCAAATGGAGCCATGACAAAACGTATATATTTTACACATAATTAAGTATAAGATTTCTTGTAAGACAATTTCCGTTTTTTTTTTGTTAAAATGCAAACCTTATATATGTTATCAACCAAATGAGATATATAATTCAGTCGAAGGTTATAGAATATCACAAAATATACGTAAAACACTCATTTAAAATAAGGAGTTTCTTATTTTCACAAATTAGATAGCATAGTACCTGTGCAAAAAAAGTTTTCTTTGAGACTATAACTCATGTTTAACATGTTTAACCTAACGAGACTAAATTGAAGATTTTTTTGTAGGAAAATTGCTTTTCTAAGGAAATGCACAGCTATTTTTTACATACTCATCATATAATTCAGTTGAATATATATTACAGAATATCAAATAATATACGTAAAACGTGAATTTAAATTGGTAAAGAATTCATCCTTATTTTCACCAATAAATAATATAGTACCCGTCCAAAAAATATATATATCGTTTTCTTTGACATGATCAGGTCTCATACATGTAAATCTATCTAAACTAACTTTTATTAGGTTCGTTTTATTTTTATTTCAAGAATCATATATTTCAAGCTTTCAAATAATGTAACTTTTTGTATCCTCATGAGAAGATATAGCACGGGTGAACTAGTCGATGTTAGAATATCAGTAATACTAATACTTTAATGGAAAACAGTTGGCTTATTCAAATAACCTAATGTAGGGTTGCCAGATTGAGCTTGTAGCTAATATGGGAATTTAAAAAATATAATAATTTAAAAATACATAATATGACTGAATAATGATGCCTATAAAATTTATAAAACTTTCGTTTATCTAAAATAAGGTGAAATTTTTATGCACAATTAAGCAAACAGCACATTTTTTAAATCATAAAATTGTCGAATTATCCAATCGAAATGGGAAGTGACTAATGCTTGTTAGCCTTTAAATTCCTAAAGCTATGTCTAAAATATGAAATACTCCAGAGAGGAGTGCGACTTACCTGTTATACAGGAGTGAAAAAATCGGGAGTTTTATGCTATATTTTGAGAGACTTCTTCGACTGAAAGTTTGAGTTGACTCGCCAATTCACCCGCCAAACGATTGTGGCACTACAAGTCTGAGACAGAGACTGCGCAGTGCATTGTGTGGATAAATAAGGTTTGAGTATCCACCTAGGCTGAGCTAGCGATAGGACTCTTACCACTTCCCAGCGTTTGTTTGAACTAAAAGAACAGTTTTGTCGTCAAAGTGTTTTTCTTTTCATACTAATGAGGTAAATGTTGCAAACCTACGTACATGTAATTGTATTTTAATGAACTGGAATAAGATAGGTCTGATTACCCTAGATTCTGCATATTTTTATTACCCTAAGAACTACCCTAAGACATACGTGATTACCCTAGACTAGGGTAATTACCCTAGGAATGGAAGCACTGGCTGGTATACGAGAGAAAATTAGGAGTGTTGAACATTTGATTTGCGGCAGCGCATTATTGGAGCATGTAACACCATTACTCCTGACATCATTCACCGTGTGCTTGCTGACTGGGTATCACGTCTGAATTTCTGTAGTGAAAACAGTGGTGGACATATTGAGCACGTTCTGTAAATAAAAGCTTTTGTTTTGCCTTTTTTTTGTTATTTTTCCTATGATGCCGGACTTATGGGACACCCTGTATATATATATATATATATATATATATATATATATATATATATATATATATATCACTATACGTTCACTACAATTTAATAATCCTTCACGCCCCTATCAACAACTCTAGCAGAGGGGAATACTTCGATTTCCATTAACGAAATAGAAACTCGGCTCTGCAACAAAGGCTAAAGAAGACAAACACCTCAATAAATAATGTCCCGTCATTCAAGTTATGAACTTTGGCGGAATCAAAGGCAACTTGTCCGGAGTAACTTTACACAGTTTGATTCCCTCGCCATCCAAGATGCAGCTGAGGAGGCTCCTAATTATTGCATAAACATCTGATATCCTATTGTTGTCAATAATATTTTCTCTATAAACAGTCTTCAAATGAAAATAACGTTTCGGGCACATCAGACACCCAGAGTATGTTATTAGGAACGTCGGACACCGCTGAATCAACAAAGAGAAGGGAGGTATGTGATGATAACTTGATGTCATTTTATATATATATATATATGCACTAGAATCACAAAATAACACGTGACCTTATTAATAAGCAAACAACCACAAGGAAAAGGAAACACAAAGTCCGAGCGCTTTCGTGATATATTCACATTATCAAGGAAGAACAGAAAATAGACGGAGATTACAAAGTATTTGAGTTAAATAGACAAGCAAAAAATTCACAATTGGCACCTCAAATTAAAGGCCTTAAAGCCCTCTAAAGATTTTTTTCCCCAAATTGATAACATAATCTGTAGGCAGCTAAATAACTGAATAAAAAATATATACTGTATAGATGAAATTAGACAAAAAGAAAACCAATACAGAGAACAAAAATTATTATAATGGTTATTAACATTTAATTAAAACAGGCAATTAATAGGCAAGAATTTAATGAAAAACAAATAGATGACGTAGATAACAAATAGAAAACATAATCTGTAGGCTGATTAATTACTATACAGATGAAATTAGACAAAACACCAGTACAGAAAACCTAAAAAAAAAAAAAATTATTATTATAATGGTTATTAACACTAATATTTAATTGAAATAGGAAAAATTACAAGGCCCGAAATTAATGAAAACAAAGGAAAGTTGCCATCGTCTTACAGAATTATTACAAAATTTCAACAAACAATCTGGAAAAAAATAGTTATCCCAACAGCAACCCACTTCAAATATCCAATAAACCACCCAGCAACCAAAGATTATACACGAAAGAAATATTACAATTAAATAGACACATAAGAATGTTAACAGTTCTTACAATAATATTTATTTATTTAACCAGGGCAAACCATTAAGAGGCAAAAAATGCAATTAAGAAAACAGTAGGCCCCTCGCCAGCTTACTGACATATACGAATCTAATTTGTACAACCCAGGGCTAATATTAAAGACCAAATCCGCATTATTCTTGATCACACTTGATTCCAATATATTTCTGCTAACAATAGATTTACTAAACCTTAATTTAGAAGCATTTTTCCAATCAATGGGATGATTAGAATCTCTTACGTGAATGAAAATGGCGTTAGATTCCTGACCACTCTTATACTGTATTGATGCTGTTTAATACGTAACTCAAGAGTCTTACCAGTTTGGCCAATGTAAAATTTATTACATATTGTGCAAGGGATTTTATATACACACCCATGTTCACTTAAAGGGGAGTTCTTAATCAATGAATTCTTAATGACATCCAAATTTTTGAACGCAATATTTACGTTAAAAGTCCTCAGCAGGTTCGGAGCTCGAGGAAATTTTCTCTGAATGGTAACACTAAAACATTTTTTGTGTTATAAGGAATCTTATCCTTTACTTCGTAGAAGGTTTTCTTTGCCATTTTTAAGGACTTATCTATGCAGTTCTTTGGGTATTTTAAATCAAAAGCAATTTTGTATATTATACTAATTTCATCGTCAATAAACTCAGGGCTACAAATTCGTAGGCCTCTTAGAAACAAAGTAGAAAGAGCGGATCGTTTTACATTAATGTGGTGATCAGAATAATAATGTATATAGGAACAATTATTAGTGGGTTTTCTGTAAACATTGTACTTAAACTTTTTTCCAGACCTATATATTAAAACATCTAAAAAAGGGATCGAAGAATCTTTTTCTATTTCAACTGTAAAATTGATAGAGGGAATTAAATTATTAAGTTTGGGTAGGAATTCATTGAGATTTAAAGTCACTGGCCAAAGACAGAGAACATCATCTACATATCTAAACCATGGGACATAATTTGGCAGAATCTTCCTTAATAACTTACTTTCAAAAAACTCCATATATAAATTACTCAAAATGGGGGAGAGAGGGTTTTCCAAATTGTCCACAGAGGTTTTTCGACTCTTATGTAGCTTTAAGAAAAGATCAGAATCTACATATAACCAAAGCTGATAAATCAAATGCCTTAGTGATCCTCAATAAAGACGTTTATCTAGAAAAAATGTATGATCTGTTGAATGATGCTGACACTTATGTGAAATTAAGGAACAATCCCTTGAAACTGTGAACAGTGCATTCAACAAGAAAATTAAACAACTTTTGAAGGGGAATGAAAGGTTACTTAAACAGTTTCTGAGTACTTCACCGTCATTACCTTATATGTATGGCCTGATTAAAACTCATAAGCCAGATAATCCGGCAAGGCCTATTGTTAGTTCTATAGGATCTATTTCATATAAGGTATCCAAATGGCTTGTCTCCATTCTTAATCCTCTCCTTGGCACAATTTCACAATCACACATAAAGAATAATGTAGACCTTGTGGAAAAATTAAATAGTATTAGTGTCAATTACAATTTTAAATTGGTAAGCTTTGATGTTACCGCTTTATTTACAAGAGTCCCGGTGGAGGACCTTTTAGTTTCTTTCGGAAGAATTGGTTAAGCATAATTTGCCTTTACCTGTGGCCACAATTATAGAATTAATTAAGCTGTGCATAGTAGACTCAAAATTTGTGTTCAATAATGAATATTTTAGACAGAAATTTGGTATGGCGATGGGAAACCCTCTCCCCCATTTTGAGTAATTTATATATGGAGTTTTTTGAAAGTAAGTTATTAAGGAAGATTCTGCCAAATTATGTCCATGGTTTAGATATGTAGATGATGTTCTTGTCTTTGGCCAGTGACTTTAAATCTCAATGAATTCCTACCCAAACTTAATAATTTAATTCCTCTATCAATTTTACAGTTGAAATAGAAAAAGATTCTTCGATCCCTTTTTTAGATGTTTTAATATATAGGTCTGGAAAAAAGTTTAAGTACAATGTTTACAGAAAACCCACTAATAATTGTTCCTATATACATTATTATTCTGATCACCACATTAATGTAAAACGATCCGCTCTTTCTACTTTGTTTCTAAGAGGCCTACGAATTTGTAGCCCTGAGTTATTGACGATGAAATTAGTAAAATATACAAAATTGCTTTTGATTTAAAATACCCAAAGAACTGCATAGATAAGTCCTTAAAAATGGCAAAGAAAACCTTCTACGAAGTAAAGGATAAGATTCCTTATAACACAAAAATGTTTAGTGTTACCATTCAGAGAAAATTTCCTCGAGCTTCCCGAATCTGCTGAGGACTTTTAACGTAAATATTGCGTTCAAAAATTTGGATGTCATTAAGAATTCATTGATTAAGAACTCCCCTTTAAGTGAACATGGGTGTGTATATAAAATCCCTTGCACAATATGTAATAAATTTTACATTGGCCAAACTGGTAAGACTTGAGTTACGTATTAAACAGCATCTACAGTATAAGAAGTGGTCAGGAATCTAACGCCATTTTCATTCACGTAAGAGATTCTAATCATCCCATTGATTGGAAAAATGCTTCTAAATTAAGGTTTAGTAAATCTATTGTTAGCAGAAATATATTGGAATCAAGTGTGATCAAGAATAATGCGGATTTGGTCTTTAATATTAGCCCTGGGTTGTACAAATTAGATTCGTATATTGTCAGTAAATGGCGAGGGCCTACTGTTTTCTTAATTGCATTTTTTGCCTCTTAATGGTTTGCCCTGGTTAAATAAATAAATATTATTGTAAGAACTGTTAACATTCTTATGTGTCTAGTTTAATTGTAATTTCTTTCGTGTATAATCTTTGGTTGCTGGGTGGTTTATTGGATTTGAAGTGGGTTGCTGTTGGGATAACTATTTTTTTCCAGATTGTTTGTTGAAATTTTGTAATAATTCTGTAAGACGATGGCAACTTTCCCTTTGTTTTCATTATTTTCGGGCCTTGTAATTTTTCCTATTTCAATTAAATATTAGTGTTAATAACCATTATAATAATTTTTTTTTTTTTTTAGGTTTTCTGTACTGGTGTTTTGTCTAATTTCATCTGTATAGTAATTAATCAGCCTACAGATTATGTTTTCTATTTGTTATCTACGTCATCTATTTGTTTTTCATTAAATTCTTGCCTATTAATTGCCTGTTTTAATTAAATGTTAAAAACCATTATAATAATTTTTGTTCTCTGTATTGGTTTTCTTTTTGTCTAATTTCATCTATACAGTATATATTTTTTATTCAGTTATTTAGCTGCCTACAGATTATGTTATCAATTTGGGGAAAAAAATCTTTAGAGGCTTTAAGGCCTTTAATTTGAGGTGCCAATTGTGAATTTTTTGCTTGTCTATTTAACTCAAATACTTTGTAATCTCCGTCTATTTTCTGTTCTTCCTTGATAATGTGAATATATCACGAAAGCGCTCGGACTTTGTGTTTCCTTTTCCTTGTGGTTGTTTGCTTATATTATATATATATATATATATATATGGAACATCATGCATGAACACACGATTTTACATAAAACAAACAAGCAAACATTGTCCCCCACCAGTGTTCGAACCCACCACCTCTTGAATAGAATGTGAGGGTGCTAGCCATTACACCACGATTACACCACACATGACCTCTTATACGTATCAAATTGTCCATAATACTGATACACCAGAATTCATCAAAAACACAACAATGGCTTCCGAAACCCAATACATCAGGAAACTGAACTACATTCTACATTCAAAATAAAACCTAAATCTAGAACTTATAACTTCTTTTTGAGGGTACATTCTATAAGAAGTTTTCCCTTCTTTTGGGTGTCAAAGTTTCTTGTAAGATGATATAGTAACGTCTTTTATTTTTGGAGTAATTCGAGACAAAAAGGAGATAATATTTCTACATGTATGATGGAGGAAGGTTGCCGGAAGTCTTTGTTTTCTGTGTAGGCAACTTGACCTTCATGCTCAACGGGACCTAGCTTCTGGAACGACCTCGATCAAGAGACAAAAGGATTTAACGCGCTAAAAACTTTCCAGAATTAACTGAAAGATAACTTGATAAAATTATACAAACAATAATATCCTTTATACTGTGTCCACTCTAATCTTGTTCCCCGGTCCCCTCCCCTTTTCATACTTTACTATTACTACTATTACTGCGTGGAAGCTTTACATGTCTAAAGTGTAAACATCATATAAGTTTCCAGTGTTGTTTTTACCATTGCTATTTCTAACTTTTCTACTTCTTTCTTGGGCTAGCCTAGAGTGGATCTTAGGGTCTTTGCTAGCCTGTAACTCTGGTGAATGATAAACAACTGTATTCCTCTAAAGCCAAAATTGGGTCGCCAAGCCATTTTGATTGTGTTATTAAAATGTAATTTATCATTTATTTATGCTATCCCTAATCATTTTACTATTAATTATTTATTTTATTATCTATTACGAGTGAACTAGTGTTAGATGTACCGCGACAGTCGTTGCCGATAGAATAGACAAACTGAGCGCGTTTAAGGCTCCTGGGCCAGACCAGTTTCTCCCCAGAGTGTTGCGAGAAGTGCGCGACCAGGTGGCTCCCCACCTGGCTACAGTCTTCAACAAATCGTTGGAGATGGGCCAGGTGCCTGGTGACTGGAGGGAAGCCAACGTGACCCCTATCTTTAAGAAAGGGGATCACGAAAGTCCAGGGAACTATCGTCCCATTAGTCTCACTTCAGTTGTAGGTAAATTATTAGAAGGGATAATAGCTGATAGGATCGTTGACCATTTGGATTCCTACAAGCTGCTTGGGGACTCCCAACATGGGTTTAGACGGCATAGGTCGTGTCTCACCAACTTGCTCGAGTTTTTCCACGTCATGTTGAGTGAGTACGATAAGAGTAGGGCGATTGATATACTTTATCTCGACTTTCAGAAAGCCTTTGATAAGATACCTCACCGCCGGCTAATGGCGAAAGTGCGCGCGCTGGGTATCGGTGGGGAAATAGGTAGGTGGATTGAAAACTGGCTGAGGAATAGGCGGCAGAGGGTGGTAATTAAAGGGGCTAGTTCGGGTTGGGCCTCGGTCACTAGTGGGGTTCCTCAGGGTTCCGTTTTGGGGCCACTGTTGTTTATCATTTACATAAATGATATCGACGGTGGCATCGTCAGTCGGATCGCCAAATTCGCTGATGACACCAAGCTTGGGGCCAATGTTGGGACGCCCGAAGCGATCGAGGAACTGCGTGCGGACCTAGGTAGGATAGGAGAGTGGTCCGAAAAATGGCAAATGCCGTTTAACTTGGGTAAATGCAAAGTGATGCACATTGGGTACGCCAATCCCAAGTCGGACTACTCGATGTTGGGTAGTAATATCGAGGTGACTGATTTAGAAAAGGACTTGGGTGTGCTAATTAGCAGCGACCTTAAGTTTACGAAACAGTGTGTACAGGTGGAAAAGAAAGCCCAGAAACTATTGAGTTATATCAGGAGGCAATTTCAGTTTCGGAACAAGGAGATTGTGCTCTCACTGTACAATTCCCTTGTTCGGCCGCACCTGGAGTATGCTGTGCAGTTCTGGTCGCCCACCCTCAGGAAAGATATTGAGAGGCTGGAGCGAGTGCAGGCGAGGGCCACAAAGTTAATCCCTTCCGTTAGGCATATGGGCTACAATCGACGGTTACGCGCCCTGAACTTGTTTTCGCTTGAAACTCGGAGGCTGCGCGGTCAACTGATCGAGGTTTTCAAGCTCTTACGCGGGTTCAACGATGTCGATTTTAGAAGTATGTTTAGTTTAAATGATAACCCAACTCGCAACAATGGTTGGAAGTTGGATTTGAAACGGTTTAGGACTAGTGTGTGTGGGAATTACTTTACGTATAAGATCTGTGACACATGGAACAGGTTACCTTCAGAAGTTATGAACAGTTCCTCTGTGGATCAGTTCAAGAAAAGGTTAGACCAAATCTTGCACACTATTTGAGGGTGTAGAAAATTTTCCGTGGCACCCGTTGCCATTGGTACCTCCTCGGTATGGGCCGCAAGGCCTTTTGAGGTACTTCTTTTCCTTGTAACTCCTTGTAACTGTTTAAAGGCATGGGTCGCCGAGCTAACCCGCGACCAGAATTTGGGTTACAACCTAAAAAGGTTAAGAACCACTGATCTAAATAATGAGTAATCATAGCTCAAATCTATATTATATCTATATTATATCTATATGGTCTGTATTATCTGAAAAGATTTGTCATACTATCCCATTCTGCCATAAAAGCATAGAATTTGTCCGCAAATGGCAGTTTTATGATGTTTGTATAGGAAGGGATTAACTCTCTCACTTATATATATATATATATAATGCATGAACACGCACGATTTTTTATGATAGAAAAATCGCATGATATTCCATTTAATGGATTCAGTGTTGCACCAGATAGTTTGAATGAAATGCTAATCATTATCTCGAATGCGGGGGGTTAACAGGTAAAATGCCTCTGGACGCGAAAGCTTTATGCGTTTTTTCGATTATTTAAATATGTGAGAGATTGTGTTAACTTTAATCCCTTTGTATTAGTGTCGTGGCTAGTGCCCTCACCTTCTAATCAAAAGGTGGTTGGGTTTGAACCCCTGGTGGGGGCGATTTTTTTCATATATATTTACACACACACACACATATATATTTCTTGTTACAGCCAATATACGTCCTGGACAGTGTATATACATGTACACTATAAATTTTAATTGATACATGGGCCTACGGATCACCGATATTAAATGATTTAATTGGTCCATTTGAAAACACTCTAAAAAGATTTTTTGGTCAATCAAATGGTCTATTTTCCCTCTCTGAACGGATTTGGGACCAATTATATTTAAATGTTGATATATTGGTTTCAAATCTGTCGAAAAAGTAAAGATGTTCCAGTGGCTCTTCTATAATGAACCATTCATTTGGCCATAAAATCGTTCCATAATGGGTTCAGGAAATGGGACAATTAAAATTTTGGAGCAAGTCTAGTTTACGTGCCCCTGACGCAAAAGGAGACACAAACTACACAAGGTCAAAGTTGGGGGACGTAAACTACACTAGGATCTTTAGGAGACATTTTTTAAATGAATCCATCAAATAAAACGTTAACACTAACAAAAATATTACGACTTAACCTAATCAATCGTCAATATGTATATATTAATTGACGATTGGTTAGATTAAGTCCGTGGGCGGAAATTTGTACGTCAACATTTGTGCGGCGGAAATTTGTACGTCAACATTTGTACGATGGAAATTTATACGCCAGCATTTGTACGCATTTGTACGCTGTACGGGAATGTAAATTTATACGACTGACATTTGTACGACGGTAATTTAAGTATGCGCTCTACCGGACTTTTTTGACTTGAGTATGCGATCTACCCATGATAATAACCGTGACTTCATTTTTTTATATAAACATAAGCACAGATGCAAAAATAAAAAATAAATAAATAAAAGTAAACATTATTTAAATATTTTGAAAATAATTTCAATTTGAAGAATTTTAAATTTATCATGTATCACAGCGCATTAAAGGATTAACAGGTAGGTAAGTGGTTATTGAATAGGTACAGGTGGTTAGGTTAGGTTAGGTTAGGTCTGGAGATTAATGAGAAAAACTCGCAAGATTTGTTCTCCGATTTTTTAAATGACATTCGTTAGGTTAGGTTAGGTTAGGTCTGGAGATTAATGAGAAAAAACTAGCAAGATTTGTTCTCCGATTTTTTTAAAGACATTCGTTCTGTATATCGCTAGTTACATTTTCTCTTAAATTGCTAAGCTGAAATCTAGTTTCACTTATGCATTTAATTATTGTAATATGGAATTTCATAATTTGTGATAATGTGTATTTTAACTTACCTAGTTTCAAATTCAATATTATTAACTGATCATGAATTTCTTGCGTATAACGTATAAATTACCGTCGGACAAATGCTTGGCGTATAAATTTCCAGTCGTATAAATGTTCTGGCGTACAAATGCTGGCGTATAAATTTCCGTCGTATAAATGTTGGCGTACAAATTTCCGGGTTTCGTTAAGTCGTAATATTTTCGTTAGTTTTAACGTTTATTTGATTAGATATGCGTGGACAAAGTTGGAGAACGCAAACTACACTAGGATAATGTAGGGGAACGTAAACTATACTAGGATAATGTAAGGAAACGTAAACTACACTAAGATAATGTAGGGGAACGTAAACTACCCTAGGATAATGTAGGGGGAACGTAAACTACCCTAGGATAATGTAGGGGGAACGTAAACTACACTAGGATAATGAAGGGGAACGTAAACTACACTAGGATAATGTAGGGGGAACGTAAACTACACTAGGATAATGTAGGGGAATGTAAACTACACTAGGCACCACAGGGGGACGTAAACTACATTTGCTCAAAAATTTAATATCGGTAATGTGTATAAATCAATTAAATTTTACAGTTTAAATTTTAAAAATAGAACAATAAATTGTATTTTATTATTATTATTACTAAATGACCTTTCAATTCATTCATATTATACAGGGTATTCAAAAAGAAACGCAACCCATTGGAGAATGCATAATCATTGTAACCTACCCTTTTCTTTTGGGTTGCATTTCTTTTTGAACACCCTGTATACAGCTTACTTTCATTTACATTTTCATAAAAGAGTGTTTGAAACGTTTGGAAATAATAATAATAACAATAATAATATCCTATAATAATAGAGAGAGAGAAAAAGAGAGGCAACAAGCTTGACTTTCGTGAAATGAGGAATCATCGAACGAAACATTTGAAAAGTTTAAAGGAAAGGTATATATATATATATATATATATAACCTTTGGTTAGCTTCCGCCCGAATTGTTCATTCTGACGAAGGTCAAGCTTTTCACTCCACCTTAGACCTACAGTTTAACGTGGAATCCGAACCACGCCCCATCAGCAGCCCAGCGTCTTAACCACTAGGCCACCTAGGGTATCCATTTATCTACCAACCACCTTCTTTATTGTGTGGAAGGATGAACAGCTGGGTTTTGCTGCGCGCCGGCTGCCGTCGGGTCTCGAACCTGGGGCCGATGGATTCGTAGTCAGCGACGCTAACCACTACACCACCGAGGCGCATTACTATATATATATATATATGGATATATATATGGATATATATATATGTATAGAAACGACGTAAGTATAGAGGAGCGTTCTGCACACGAGGAAGAGAAATAACGAACAAATTAAAAATGAGGTGACCGCCCGGGAATCGAACCCAGGATCTTCCGATTGCCGGTCAGATATGCTATCCATTACACCACGGGCCTCGATCAGTCAGAATTAATTTGGGGAAATATCAGGATCAAAAGTACCTACAGAAAAAAACCCCCACCAGAAAAAGCAAATTCTAGTGTTAAAGACACGACTTAATCCAAGACGTTCACATCAGCGATAAAGGTAATATGTGAGGATGAAACTCGCAGAGATTTAATACTCAAAAACAGAAGAAAGCTGAATGTATCAAAAATTTTCTTCAATTGTGACGTATTTGAAGAAACTCATAAAATACATAAAGAGAAGCTCTCTGAACTCATAGAAGCGAGATGGATCGGGAAAGTTGCCTGCTTCCTTTGAGCCAGATTAATTACACTAGGCAACAAAGATTTTGTTACAGAAGACCAAATAGGTTCTCCTAGCTAATTTCGGTATGCTGATTTCAAATCTATAATTAGATTTTTTCTATCACGTCTAGATTTTGTGTAAAATGCAAATCACTTTTAGTAAAATTTTCTACCACGTCCAGATTTTGGTTTTAATCGGCTTAATGCCAGTAATATGAAACTTGCTTTTCAAGGTTAAAGCAATTTTTTTTGCCAACTATATACAAATTCGAACAATTTTGATAAATTAAATTTATCCAGAGTTGGCAACACTGAGTCAAGAGCATAGTAACGGGCAACGGCCCAACGGTCAGTCGCTACGTGACAGTCAAGCAGAACGGTTGTTGAAGCTCTCTGCTGATGAACAAGTGACAGGTTGTGGTGACTTGTGTGTTTTTATAGCATTTGTTTTGTACTACGGTGTGTATTTTTTTTATTTTGCACATCGTAATAATTACTTTCTACGTTTTTTCAGATATTGTATGGTAATTCAAAATGGCATCAAATAGACGTGCTTGTGTAAATCACCCAGACAACTTCTGCTTTGTTCTGGGACAATATACACCTAAGCCACAACGTAGAAACATAACAACAAAGATTAAACTTGCCTACAAGTGTTATTTTGACTAAGTTAGGAGACCAACAGAGGGACTGGGCACCACATATTTGCTGTGCACAGTGCAATGCAATGTTAATAGCTTGGATGAATGGTAAAAGAAAAGCTATGCCGTTCTCAGTCCCCATGGTTTGGCGTGAGCCGAAAAATCACTTCAATGATTGTTATTTTTGTTTGACAAAGATTGCTGGTTTCACAAAGAAAAACAAATCAAAGATCACGTACCCAAACTGCGAATCAGCAATGAAACCAGTACCACATGATGAAACAAATCCACCACCAGTTCCACCAGCAACGATAACAGACAGCAGTTCATCTGAAGATTCTGCTGCTAGTGATATAGAAACAGGGAAAGATGGCATATATGTTCCAGATGCAAATATTTCCCCACATTTGTTAAGTCAAGCGGAGTTAAATGACTTAGTGCGCGATTTGGAATTACCAAAAGAAAAGGCAGAGTTGCTTGGTTCAAGACTTCAAGAATTTAATCTTCTCCAACCAAACACCAAAGTTTCCCATTTCCACCATCGCCATTTGCAGTTTTCATCATTTTACTTACAGGAAGAAAACGTTTGTTTCTGCCACGATATCAGTGGTCTGATGCAAGGGATTGGCTGTCGCTATGATCCAAAAGAATGGAGACTGTTCATTGACTCTAGTAAAGCTAGCCTTAAAGCTGTATTACTGCACAACGGCAATGAAAAACCTTCAATACCTGTAGCACATGCCACTGGCCTTAATGAGACTTATGAATCGATGACACTGCTGCTAAGACTCATCAAATATAAGGACCACACATGGAATATTTGTGGCGACCTTAAAGTTGTATCATTACTTCTTGGGTTACAGTTGGGCTACACAAAGCATATGTGCTTTTTGTGTCTATGGAACAGCAGAGATGACAAGAACCACTACAAAAAACATGATTGGCCATCTAGAACTGAACATGTTGTTGGTAAATACAATGTGAAACACCCAGCACTTATTGACCCTCAGAAAGTACATCTTCCACCACTTCACATTAAACTTGGCCTTATGAAAAATTTCGTGAAGGGTATGGATCATCAAGGTAGTGGTTTCCAATATTTAAAGGATAAATTCAAAGGAATATTGACAGATGCTAAGCTAGAAGCTGGAGTTTTCACTGGACCACAGATCCGCAGTGTCATCCACGACTCATCGTTTCCATCTAACCTAAATGAGAATGAACTAGGAGCATGGACATCTTTCGTTGAAGTTGTCAAAAATTTTCTTGGAAACCACAAAGCTGAAAACCACCGTAAACTCGTAGAAAACATGCTTAAATCTTATGAAATAATGGGATGCAGAATGTCTTTGAAAATTCATTTTTTTACATTCTCATCTTGACTTCTTCCCGGCCAACCTTGGGCTGTAAGTGACGAGCATGGTGAGCGCTTCCACCAACAGATCTCAGTTATGGAAAACAGATACCAAGGTAATTTCAACCCAAATATGATGGGAGATTATTGTTGGTTCCTGCAGAAGGAGAGCTCGTCATCCTACAAGCGACAAAGGAAGAGGACACACCAAAGTTTCACTTAAGAACAGGAATTTGCCTTTCAGTAGTAACAACAAAATACTAACGCGCTTTGGGTGGATGGTTGGGCGCAGGGGTGGTAACTCCGCCAGCGGAATTCCGCTGTCTGTCTTAAGCCAGAATAAAGGAGGAAAGACATCCCTGTTCACTAATTATTTAAGTATGCTTAACATAAAACGTGGCACGGAAAAGTAGCTTAGACGGCTTTCGTAATAGAAGCGAGTGAGAAAAAAAAAAATGAAAAATAGGGGTTTTCGGTTACACAAAATCTGGACGTGATAGAGAAATTTTGATATCAGATCTGAAATCAGCATCAGCGCTTTAGTAGGAATCAGTAGTTCACGTGTCTGTAACAAAAAAAAAGTTGAAATTTGTTGCCGAGTGTTATTAAAGAAAAAGATACACTTCAACGCAGGATACCTCCATCAGAGGAGTTTACCTTGTTAGTGAAAGAACATTTGAGGCTATGAAAACTACGGAAAAGCTAGCCGAAAGTCGGCACACAGGAGTCCTGTGAATAACTCCTCCCACAATATCTTTGGTCGATTGTTCCCATTCTCGGCTCAACCAGGCGGTAATGCCTTATTCTTGTATTCTGTATTCAGTTAAATTGTTTGCGAACTACTGATAAAGTGGCTTTCAGCGATAAAGGCTTTCATAATATCCCGATATAAATTATTTCAACTCATTAACAAAAAATTCCATATCCACTATAGACTATTTTGAACAGGAATCTGGTGTCGGCAATTGCATGGTCTCATCGATGGATGAGTTTAATGCTTTTGCATTACAAAAAGATATTTATAAAAATCTTCCAGTGCTAAATGTGAATATTCGGAGCTTACCTAGGAACTGTAGTTACTTATTGGCCCTTTTGAAATCTTTTACAGTCACGTTTAGTGTTATAATTCTCACTAAAACCTGGTTAAATAGTAAGAGGAAAAACCTGTACAATATAGATAATTACATTGCTTATCATACTGTAAGAGATGGCCAGGTTGTAGGGGTGGGTTTTCTCTGTGTATGTGAATAAAACTTACGATTCTAATAAAGTATTTTCTGTATGTAATAGTAATATTGAAAACCCGATTGTTAATCTAAACAACAGAAGTGACGTATATTCTCTTCATACAATATATAGGCCACCTAATACTAATTTCAATAGCTGTTTAATTCACTTAAATAACATGTTGTGAAACTTCCGTAGAGCGAATGGCATAGCTGCGGGTGTCTTCAATATCACTTTGCAATCTGAAGCAATCTCCCATAAAATTTTAACTTAATAAATTCTTTCTATCTTAGTAATACTATTACTAAATAAGTCTGCAACTATGGTAATCGAATAACAGAATCTACAATTGATAATATATTTGTAAATAGCAATGCCCTCGTAAATTCTGGAATTATAACCACAAACATCAGTGATCAATTGATCATTATCCTACTTACTAGAAGTGGAAAGAGTACCAAAATTATGGAGTTAGACGAGTACGAATACGAGCACGAGTACGGGTTTTTTAGTGTTCGAGAGTAGTATGGGCGCAAAATGGACGAGTGCAAGAATGTTGCAGAGATAATGATCAATGTTGCAAAGGGGAGGGGTATGTTGCAAAAGGGGTGGGGGTATGTTCCAAAAGGGGGTAGGGTGTGCAATGAAGGGGAGGGGAATGTTGCAGGTGCAACAAGGGGTCATGAAACTTGGAGGCGGCGTTATCCCCCAAGAGAAATAGAGAGAAGTAGAGAAAGGAAGAGATGTGTTCACCCGGCAGGAGCCAAGTGCATATTAAGACTTCAGCCGACCCGCCGCTGTTTTATTAGTTGTAAATCATCCAGTTGGCTTAGAAGGCGTAAATGGCTTGTGCAGGTTGAGTTGCTAGATTGTGCTATTTATTTAATTAAAACATATATTATTGACTGTTGGCTTAGAAGGCGTAAATGGCTTGTTTAGGTTGAGTTGCCAGATTGTACCATTTATTTAATTAATTCTTAACAGTTGGCTTAGAAATCCGTCAGTAGGTTTAGAAGGCGTAACCAGCCATTTGGTATAATTGTTTACAACCAAAAGAATTAAATAAAACATTGCATCATTCTGTTTATTAAATATTGTAAATATATAGAAAATAAATATACATTTGAATGATCAAAAAAATTAAAAATAATGATAGTATAAGAAATATGAACGAGGAATATGTAAATAATAAAAAATATAACCGTCAATATAACAGTACAGGAGAAATATATATATATATATATATATATAATATATAATATATATATATATATACACAATTATATTATGGAAACATATAGAAAATAAATACACATTGGAATGATCAAAAAACAAAATTAAAAATAATAATAGCATAAGAAATATGAACGAGGAATATGCATATAATAAAAAATATAACCGTCAATAAACAGTACAGGAGAAATATACATATATACACACAATTATATTATGGAAATACATAGAAAATAAATATACATTGGAATTATCAAAAAACAAAATAAAAAAATAAAAAATAAGAAATACAAAACGTATAACCAGTATCATTACCTATCATATAGCAGTACAGGAGAAATATATACATATACACACATATTTATATTATGGAAATATATTGAAAATAAATACATACACTTTAGCTTCTACTGCACAAAATAAGAAATACAAAACGTATAGCCATCAATATAACAGTACAGGAGAAATATATATGCACAATTATGTTAAATATATTGAAAATAAATACATTTCACTTTGTTTTACTGCGCAATACACTAAACTCATACGTAATCGAATCTACAATTACATCGTTATTGCTCTGCATTAAGCAGTATACGCGGTTTAATAATAGTTCACCGCTTAAGGTATAGGGAAACCTGTACTCGATATGAAGGGCCTTTATATCGTTCAGTACTATTTTTGTTCCCACTTTACAACCGGTTGGCAAGTTATCTTTAAATACGTCTAAAATACAATCAAAAGCAGGCACAAAGAGTTCATCGTTAGCCACAACGTCAAATACAAGTTTATAAACACGCCTTTCCAATCGAGGGTTTATTTCTACCGACCCGAGCTTTTCAATCGTGAACTCTTCTTCACACTGCATAGCGACAGTTAAAATAATCTTCTAAGTCGTTAGGACAGCTGCTCGTTATATAAAGAAATAGTTCTTCAGGGTAAACGGTGTAGGTGAGCTCAGTCAGCACTGTACCGATCAAGTGCTTTGTACCAAAGTTCATGATATTTCAAAGAGTCTAAACTTTTTAAATAATCCTCCAGCTCTAGACCATTCTCACCTTGTTCAACCCTACACTCGGAAAACCCATCGAGCAGAGCGGTGTATGCGTATTCAAGAACTGTATCAAAATAAAGCATATCCATAACACGCGCGTCTAATATAGGCTTCAGCTTGCGGGATCCGACGATTTCAAACATTTTGTCGAGGATGAAACGGTTTCGCGTAGGGACAAGAGTGTTATTCTCAGAAGCATTCTTCCACATCAGCCGTATATCAATGCATAGCCGATCGTTATTTATACACAACGTACATACAACGGCATATGAGGGGGTGTCACTAATCTGCTCTCTTCTTGTACCTACACCTGTAGGAATTTTATGACGATCTTCATTCCACTTCTCAACTATCACGAAGATTCTATTCATCTCCTCGACACTTAAATAAACAACATTCGTTTGTCTGTTTGTCTACAATCCGTTTCCAGTAAATAGTTAACGACACCGGATTTACGCCTGAACACGCGCAACGACTTCGTCACGGACACATCGTATACGGCGTTGAGAATGCTGCTGAAAAGAAGTTCCATCGTATTCGAGGAGCGCACGTCCACTCGGTTCAAGCTCTGAGATAACTATGAGCCACATGCAACGCGTCGGCTCGACGGGAGGAGTGAGTCACGCCATAAGCTAATGAAACGTGTACGGCGTTGTTACAACATGAATCGTTGTATCTCATTATATTGGGCAGGTGTTTTGAGAAATTTTCCATCTGCGACACTCGAATTAATATCGGTTTTAATGTTTTATCACTCCCACTTCCCCGAATACGCACCAGGCATTTTCCTTCAGGGTGATTTTCACGAACGAAACACATTTTATAACGGTTTTAATGTTTTACCACTCACCACACGTTCATTTCCACAAACTAAACATTTTCACATTCCGGCGCACTATTTGAGATTAACATATGCCCATATTTTTCCTTTTTGTTTAACAAGCGATACTCGTCTCTAAAGTCTGTTAAAAACTCACACAGGGCATTAGCCACAACCTCACTACAAACTTCGTCATGATATATATTAATATAGTGATAAAAATACTTAAGATTCTCCATGATGACAAGATTTACTTCTCAGTCGCAGGGCACGAGTACTCAGTATGATGTAACATGATATAATATCGCTTGTCACACCACTCATCAACAAGACTCACTATCCATAACCGTTGCTTCTCTTCTGCACGTGTTGTTTCTTTTACTTCACGGTATATGTAAGCTTTTATAATGTTTAGTTCTACAACATAGTTCAAGACATCACTTGTCCCACGAAATCCTACAATGCTCTCACCAGAATAGCCATAGAGTACTTGTACATCTTGTTCCTTCACACGATTCAATGTAGCCTTAAAAGCATCAAAGGAGGGTGGAATAGGGAGTTTTTCAGTATCCACTACATCTTGACACTTTGCAGAATACCATTTCATAAACGTTGAACAAGCAATATTAAAGTTAGCTATTATTATTTTATGTCTACGCGGGAGAATACACGTCTGATGTCCAGGGCTTACTGCGATCAACTGAGCACGCAGGGAAGCCCAGGTAGTAGCATGACTCACGTTGCAGGTCTTACAGTGGGCGGAGCTTAGAACTTTCTCCTGTACACACACACACACACACACACACACACACACACACACACACAGGAGAAATTGAAACGCTAATTGAAACACGATTTATTTAATAAACGAAATATTCAAGGTGTATATATGTTTACAAATACGTGTAATAAATAAGTTAACAATAGACACATCAAAGATTATATTCAAGGTGTGTATATATTTATTTACAAATACGTGTAATAAATAAGTTAACAAAAGACACATCAAAGATTATATTCAAGGTATATATATTTACAAATACGTGTAATAAATAAGTTAACAATAGACACATCAAAGATTATGGTATCCAAAGGGTACGGTATCATAGGTACCAGGTAACTGGTAACTTTTCCTATAGGTGTTACGGCACACCTTTGTACCCATAAGTTCCTTCACGCCCACCAGCTTCTGCGCCCGGAAATTGTGGGTACCTACAGTTAGTTGGGACGGCCGATCGCCTCATCATCGTCATCATCATCCAAACACACTAGATCCTTCAACGATTCAAAGTTAACGACCCGCCGATTCGCATGGGTGAGCGTGATACCCTTTGCCTTCACGATATATCAGGTCATCCCATAAGTAATGTCGTTTTTTACGATAGATTAAGTTTAAACTAGTCCTACTCGGTTTTAGCATAAATTTTCCGAAGGTTATATCTAAGAGGAGATCTATCGTGTTTCGTTACATACTTTACAGACCTTGACCAGTGAAGACGTGCGTTTTGCTTTATGTGAACCCTCATAAACATGACGGTATCAGAAGAGCATATCAGACATATAATGCTTTACGAGTTCAAAAAAGGGAATAGTGCTACTGAAGCAACGCGAAACACTCAGGAAGTTTATGGCAACGATATTCTGCATGTGAGGAAATGTCAAAGATGGTTTCAAAAGTTTAGGAATGGTGACTGCTGTTTGACAGATGCAGCACGCTCTGGACGCCCTGCTGAGTTTGATGATGACCGGCTGTTAACCGCACTTGAAGAAGACTGTTCAACAACTGTCGATGAATTGGCCCAGAAACTCAATTCATCCCCGTCCACCATCCATCGACATTTGCAACAACTCGGGAAAGTGCCTAAGTTAGGAAAATGGGTGCCACATGATTTGTCGGTCGACAATCTGAGGGTGCGGTGAACATTAGCACAGCTTCATTCCCGTGAACTCCAAGATCCGTTTTTGCACCGTTTAGTGACGTGATGAAAAGTGGATACTGTACCAGAATGTTAAGCGCCGTCGACAGTGGGTTTGCGCCGGAGAACCAGCGACACCACAGCCAAAACCAAATCTTCACCCTCGGAAGGTGTTGCTTAGTGTTTGGTGGGATAAAGGTAGTGTAATACACTTTGAAACCTTACCACACAACCAAACAATCACCGCTCAAGTCTACTGTCAACAACTGGATCGATTGAACACTGCACTAAAAGAAAAGAGACCTTCTTTGGTTAATCGGAAAGGAATCGTGTTCCACCACGACAACGCGCGTCCTCATACCGCTCGGATCACTTCTGCAAAAATTGAGGAGCTTGGGTGGGAAAAATTTCCTCATCCTCCATATTCTCCAGACCTTGCGCCTTCAGATTATCATCTCTTCAGGAGTCTGCAAAACTATCTTGACGAGAAACAGTATACTTCTTTAGATGACCTGCACACCAGTCTTTGTACGTTTTTTGCCTCAAAACCGCCTGAATTTTATAAACATGGCATTGAAAAGCTTGTAGGACGTTGGCAGAGTGTCAGTGATTCCGATGGAAAATATATACTAGATTAAAAAGTTTCAGTTGAGTTTTTTTTTGTCCTTCAAATTCCGATCAAGAAAACGACATTACTTATGGGATGACCTGATATTTCATATCCTCCCCCACCCTCACCCGTACCCCATAAGTTTTTGGTTCTGTTGAGACAAAAGAGTCGGCGTATGCGGTGTCTCCATACTCATCCTTGATCTCATCAGTCAACTCACCGAGGAATTCACCAATAGGAGGCATTTATTCACCCTCCCTCTCTGTGAGTAACACACTATCTGTATCAGCGTACAATACCCTCCGCCCAAGAGAATGCAATAACCCCCAAAGTTTGATGCGTGCGTAGGCCGTTGTGAAGCTGGCTACAGGTATGTTTGTAACCCGTGAGGTATCTGTGGACAATTCGGTATTGTTGTACTTTACTATGTAAGTATTACCTACATTCATGATATCCATGACCTCTTTATCGGGAGCATTGGCATAATCCCAAACTTCACTATAACTTTGTGCCAAATGAACGTTCCCTTTGCCGGTATTCTGTGCAAATTTTCCCCAAAGACTATTTAGACACAAGTTTGCACTAAAGCGCTTGCCAGGGTTCTTTACAATTTGGAAAGGGTCAAGCTGTATACCTTCACGGTCACGGTAACGTTGAACATAGGCCGACTTTTCATCTTCGGTATCAACTCCTCGCGGATACCCTGATGCTTCAACCTTATCTTTCAAAAAAGCGTTTATGTATGGCGTGAAAAGGTTGGGTAGCTTCTGAAACCTCCACACCTCATGTATCTTCAATATGCTGTAGCCATGGCGAACAGCTAGATCCAGCTCTGGACTTGTATATACACTTCTAAACTTACGCTGGTGGGTTGTATGATCAAAATCACCATTGTTCTCTTCTGCGCACTTCACGCACAAGGGAAACATGAGGTTGTGATCGATAACGATGGGTAAGATCGGCATCCATAAATCGCGAGGGGGGAGTACGTCTACGAAAGAAAGGCCGAAATAGTACCTGTTCAAATTTCTTGAGAACTCGTCGATGGTGGGAAGGTCAGGCCCCGCCAGTTTCTCAGGCGCAACTACGGGGTACGGATTGTTCTTCATCACGTAGGGGTATAAAGAACAGAAGTCGTAGTAATGGAGTTTCACACACTCCGTAGGCGGAAAGTATAGCTTCAAGGGATTTGTACGCCCTCCGAACAAGCTATCACCGCATTTGAGAGGATTCAGGACCATTGAACGCTTGATCGTGTTTATTTCTTCACGGTATTGTCCGTCTGTCTCCATCCGTGCATCATACTCATGTTCCCACAAGACTTTGTGAGTGAATTGGGATCCTATAAGTTGATCGTGGATGCGGGTCCAGGCAAGACAGTCGGCAGGAGGTCTACTGTGGATATCTACTGCGATTCCACACTCAGGACGGGGGCATCCATGCCACCAGCAACCGTTAAAGGAGTACACAGTCTTCTCTCCAGTGGCACGGTTTTCACTTAGACCATCAACCCAAAAAACACGACCATTAATCTTAATGGGTACTTCACCCGTGTTGCGGGCATGTTTTATGTATACACCTGTCTGCTGCTGTAGGTGTATGAGCCAGTAAATAGCCTTGTGCCCATAACTGCGGGGATTGTTTCTGTGAATAATGGTTAAGGTGTCTTTAGGCATGAAGTTATTCTTGAACACCGTAAAACATAATGAGGCGATGGTGGTTCGACTTGCAACGGATCGCATTTGAAACGGCCTACGTACATCTATCTAAAGGCCTGGAAACATACTCTAAGCACGCGCACATCATTCACGCAATAACGCTCACATTCATCAGCTATATTATAAGGATTACATTCATTAAAACTGTTGTAGTATCGGTCAAAATCTTCACGTTAATCTGTACTCATACATTCATAGTTAAAGTAATATTTGGATGGAGGTAGTCCTACGTAATTTAAAGTTTCGTTAGTGAGGAACATGTAAGGGAAATATCCTTCTGAAACTTCAGCGGCTACGCCCATCACCTTTGGTAGCTTTGCTAATTTACAAGGTGTGAATAATAGTGTCTTTAAACTGTACATTACCTCTTATTTGCATCTGTATTAGCTTGTTGCCTCTTTTCAAGGGGTCACCTGTAAATATCTCAGATGACTCGTGCTCAGGCAACTCCTTATAAAGGAACTGTGTTAAATTTTGCCTCGTTATGGGCGAGAATATACATAGTCATTTTTTTGAACTTGTCCGCTAGCTTGACAATATAGGACACAAAGAGTTTCACAGGGCTATCGTAGGCACTCGTTTTAAAAACGTTTGTACGTTTACCGCATTTGTGACACTCATCACACTCGATCTCCATACACTCATCACAGATAGTCTGGCTTACAAATAAATGTGGAATATCCTCTTTGGTTTCAGCGTTCGTGTATGTTTCTATATCGTAGTACACAGTTATACAAGGGTTATTCTTAGGCTTAGCATCTTTCATATAACATACATACTTTACTCCATCCGCCTTATATTTTTCATGGCATGTAGGACAGTGAATGTCATCACATTTATGCTTGAAATTCCCCCAATTATCCATCATATGAAACATACCACATTCACAGATTCTCATTTTCCTGCACGTGCCAATTGATTTATGGAGCTCTAAACAGTTATTATTGAAAAATGTGCGTCTACACACGCCACAGTCCCTCTTCTCAGCTTCAACTACACGACTTTCACATTTGATGCTTTTACACTGATGTCGCCCATATTTTCAACTTTTATCATAACTCGCGTAAAGGACCCTTATATTACGGATGGGAAGATACGTTGTCCCTGACAGTCCTTAAATAAGTAGGGGCCTTGTACGATCTCTCACACTGCTTTTAAAAACATACACAGTCATACGACGATCATCCAGTCCAAATACAGCTATACGAACATTCATTTCCTGTTCTACCTTCTCAGTTCTTCAGGACCCATATTACAGTCAAACTCAAGTTTACAGTCTACAGCTAGTTTACGGGCACGCTCCACTACCGTAGGCAACCAAATGTTTTTGACCCGTGTATTTAGTACAGTAAACATACGGCCAAGACTACTGCTATAAAGCCGCAACCACGATCGACGTTTATATGCCGTCTATAAATAGCCTGAGAATTGAAGTTAAGAGTATAAGGTGTGGCGCTATGACCCGCAACACGGAATACACGGTCAATATTTACCGTGAAGTTGTCCATATTGAAGGCTATACTACTTTGAGAGGCCTGCATTATACGGCCTAATATATACTCTATATCTTCAGCTGCCAAACGTCTGAAGGTATTACTACCCAAAAATCATCTACATCTCCGTCATCTGACCCGAATCCAAAAGACAGCATCGTCCTGACTTCACGTTCGTCGCGGTTCTGAAGGGCAAACTCTACAATACGCTCAACTATGCGCCGTAGTCCGTGTTCAACACCATTGCTATACACGGATCTAGGATCAACCCTGACTATATACCGATTTCTAGTCAAGACTGGGGTGGGGGCATCGGTACGCACCAACTCGAATGTTATGCCATCCTCAACAGAGCGAGAAGCTGCTGCGGAGGATGTACACGGATTGAACAGGAATAAGGGGATATTTTTATTTGAGGAAGGTACTATTGTGGGGGTTGTGTCGTAAGACGTAGAGGGTTGGGGCTCTACTACTGGTGGTCTAACAACCGGCGCAATCCTGGCGCGCTTTATACCTGACGTGGAGGGCTCTTCATCATGTCTCCGCTTTGAATTGTCGCGTGCTACAGGTATCGCTGGTGAGGATTCGTCGGCGGGGAAGGATTCTGTGATCACAACTACACTGTCGTCGGGGTCATCTGTAATGTCGATGATGGGGTGCTGTACCTCATCGTCATTCACGGTTCTGTGGGAGAAGAGAAAAACAAGACTGTAGAATATAAGGAGCAGCACTAAATTTATATTTTGTAAATGACCCACTTAGGAGTGTGACGTGTTAGAAATGGACTCTGTAGAAAAATTCAGGTTCACGAGCCCATCCACATGTATTATATCTGGACCTACAGGATGTGGTAAAACTGTGTTTATGCTTAAAATCATTAAAGAAAAGGGAGAGATGTTCTCAAAATTTGTGCATAAAGTTATATGGTGCTATTCGACGTATCAATCAGTGTTCAACGAGTACCAAGATGATATTTTGTTCCACAAAGGTGTATATGATGTTAATTCGTTAAAGGGAAATGAACATACAGTCATTGTAATTGACGATCTCATGTTGGAGATGGATAAAACGTTTGCCGAGACATTTACAGTATTCTCCCACCATCTTAACATAAGCGTGTTCTTCATCAATCAGAATCTATTTTTCAAAAATAGATACATGCGCGATGTGTCGTTAAATACACAATATCTAGTCTTATTCGCGCAACGTAGAGATGTATCACAAATTGGGGTATTAGCCAATCAAATGTTCCCGAATCAGCGTAAGGAGTTTTTGGAAGTTTATAAAGAAGCTACAAGCCGCGTTACGGATATTTGCTTTGCGACCTTCATCCGCGAAACACGTTTAGGGTGCTTCTAAGAACGAATATATTTCCAAACGAGCCTGAAACGGTGTATATTCCAGAATGACAAAGAGGCTAAAGAAATACCATGAATTAATAAAAATCTATCATCGACTGCCCCGGGCAATGCAGCAGATGTTTATTAAAAATATCGACTCCGACTTTTTAAAATGCATCTGTGAAATCTGTCTTAACGTTATAAATTGCAATGTATCAATGAAACCACCTCAGAAGGCTCGCCTACGCCGTTACAAGAACATAATACGTGCACTCGCTCGTAAAAGTCAAACTGTAGGGAAGAAAAAACGAATTATTGTACAAAGAGGAGGGTCATTCCTCCCCATCTTATTTTCAGTTTTGGGTCCTTTACTGACTAGATTAATATAATGAAGAAAGTGGTAGTGATTCCACACGAGGTGTATGCTTCACTGCAAAGTTCAAAGAATCCAGACACGGATCTAGATCCCCGTAAAAGCAGGCTTAAAAGAATGGAAAGCGAATTGCTAGCCCTATTAAACAGTGAAAAAACACCTGATGAGAAAAGAATCTTATACCAAGAAGCTCTGCAGAAATTTCTTCACGAGTACGAAAATTATAAGAACCCGACAGAGATTCCCGTGGTTATTAGGCACAGCACGGGGAACGATGGACATGGTGACATAGGACCTGTGTCCGACGATACAGCTGACCAACCAAAGATTAATGGGTCGGCCACACAACATCGAGCATGTATTAAAAAGCACCCTCCCACATACATTGAGGAATAAAGGTTTAAGTCTTTATAATCTATTGAATGAGGACCCGCCATACAATGGACCGATACAGGCGAGATCATTGTGGAAGGAGTCAAAGGTACAGGGATCGAATATCGTAGACATTGTCCATGATCTGGTGAGAAAGTGGGATAGGCCCTCACCATCAGGATGGAAGCATATTAAAGCAAGACTACAACAAATAAATGTCCCCAAAACAATGATAGGAAATCTGAACAGGTTAAAAGACTTGGAACATGCGACACACTCCCTTGAAAGAGGAGAAAGAAGAGGTTAAACAACGGTCAACCCTACCCACGTGCCTCTAAAATACGCAAATGGCTAACATATTAAGAAGACGTTATTATGACATTTCTAACCCAGCCTCCTACGGAGGCGTAGATAGACTGTACAGAAGTGTTTACGGAGTAGGAAAAAAGATGTTGAGAGATTTTTGCGGGAGCAGGACGCTTATACACTTCATAAGCCTGTGAGAAAAAGGTTTAAAACAGCCAAGACAACAGCTGCTCGATTGACTCTATTTGGCAAGCAGATTTAACAGACATGCAAAGATATTCTGTGTATAACGATGGTTACCGCTACATTCTATTCATAATAGATGTATTCTCTAGATATCTGTGGCTAATTCCTCTGAAAAATAAATCACCTGAAACAGTTGCTAAAGCCACCAAAACGCTGATGTTAAAAGAAAACAGGGTTCCTGGCTATTTTTGTACGGATATGGGGAAGGAATTTATAGGCCGTGCTTTTCAGAACATGTTGACAGAGTTTAATATCAGCTATTACACTACCAATTCTATACATAAGGCTTCTTTAGCTGAAAGAGTTCAACGTACCATAAAGGAACGCATGCACCGCTATTTTACACATAAAAACACATACAGATTTCTAGACATTCTGGAATCATTGGCCTCATCCTACAACCGCTCACACCATCGCACGATTGGGACAACACCTAACGAAGTTTTAGAAAGAGGTACGCCCCAGAGGTGAGAAGAGATGGAAACCACCACCACACTCTGCGCGTTTCAAAATCAATGATTATGTAAGGCTGTCGCGTTCGGGAAATAAATTCGCGAAGGGATTTGAGCAAGGATGGACACGTGAGATTTTTAAAGTTAGGGCTATGAGACCTAAAGGTGAGATAATGATGTATTACGTTGAAGATTTGAATGGGGAAGAAATCGCAGGAGGCTTTTACCGCGAGGAGTTGCAGAAAGTGGCATTTAATTTAGGAAAAAATGTGTTTAAAATTGAGAAAATTTTAGGAAGCAAAGGTTCAGGAAAGAGAAAAAATGTACCTGGTGAAATGGCTAGGGTACCCAGAAAGCTTCAACACCTATATAAAAGCTGATGCAATAATGAAGCTTAAATAGTATGCAACATGGCTCCTAACCATTTCTACGTCACACTCCCGTCCTCCTCGTCCCTGTCTGTACACCCTAACAACACACTAGCCAACTTTGTAACAGAACTCCATGGACCCATTGAATTGGGTCGTGATTCGTATGAGGTGGGGATATGTGAAATTCAGCTGGACACCCTCTTTTTAAATATTGATTATAAAGATACCGTTTTTACGATTCTTAGAGACATTGATGAGTGTGAAAAAGCCGGGGTAACTCGGGATGAAACTATACGTATCGCCCGGACTGAGGTTGCACGGTATTACAGTACAGTAGTAACACTAGGTCCGGGCCGTTATGGTTCGGCTGAGGATGTTGTGAGAGACTTAAACGTAAGTTTAAAAAACTCAAATCTTACGACTGATTTAGTATACGAAATCGTAAACAAAGGAAACCCTGCACATACTCTAATCCTAAAATCAAAGGCTAACAGAAATATTAAAGACCAAAGAGTGTTCAAAATTATGACCGAGGGCGATATCGATCAGCCTTCCAAAGAGACACATTTCACGAGGCACAACATGACTTGTCCAGCCTAATGTATCAATGAAATTGGAGAAATTGGTGAAAGCTCTCACCCCCAGACATGTGCTATATTTACAGCAATATAGTGGAGCACCAGTTTGTTGGGGATACCCAGGCACGCCTGCTGCGCATTGCTCACATTCCCAACCATAGAGGAAGGAGTTTGAGTATTACATATGACAGACCCCATTATGTGAATGTCGCAACTAATCTAATAACCAATATCTCAATATATATAAGAACGATTGAGGGAAAAATTTCCCATTCGGTGACGGGAGCTTAACAGTGAAGCTGCACTTTCGACGCACTGAGTTATAATGGACAGAAAGCCTTTCACCGTCTATCGAGGGTGAGATACCAGCGTGGTAGTGGACTTGGATCCATTTTTTCAACCATACTACGTACGGCTGTTCCTTTGCTGAAGAGGGGTGCCAGATACCTCGGAAGGAAAGCGCTACAATCAGGTCTTAACACTGCAGAAGACATATTGGCTGGGGCTAAAGCTAAAGAAGCTCTTATAAAAGTTAAAACGTACACGGGACGAAATCGTCAAAGATGCAAAGAGAAAAATGCGTGGTGGTGGGAAGAGGACTGTCCGGAAGAAGGGATTACCACCACGTGGCATTAAACGTAAAAGGATATCAAAAAAGAAGTGTTCTAAGCGAATGAAACCTATGGTTGACCATTTTTTTGACTGATATAAGCTAAGGACATTGATCTCATGAATCATAGTTTGTTTACTACTTGTCGAGAGAGGAGGCACTATTTCTAACTCGTCATGGCACGCTTCATCCATCCGTGTAGTTCACAATGCTGTAAATCGGAGCTGTCCCTCTTTGACATGCCCCAACTCAAGTTTCTATTGAACACAGTGACTTTATTACAATTAACCCTTTAAACACAATTAGTTCCCCGAGTGCCCTATAGAATTCGTGATACCCAGCTCAGGCCCTTACTTTTTTGATCCAAGCTGTGTGCACATGTACGCTAAACTACGTATAGCCCATTCTGATGGAACGGACTGCGATGACAAATATGCTGTATACCCTGAAACAAACTTTCTGCACTCCGTGTGATATATTTAAATCAGGTCAACATATCGGCAGGCACGGGGTACTATCACCTACGAGCCTATCTGGAAAATGTCCTCAACTTTTCCAAAGAAGCGAAGGATACCTTTTTAAGCCGAGGATATTATCAACTAAAGACGAAACTTGTATAAAGGACAATTTAAAAATTCTAAAAAGAAGATATACGAGTGTTTTGGACGTCTGCATACAGATTCACCACGTTCTACGTAAATTCCACCCAGTAAATTCCACCCCCGAAAAATCCTCCCTGTAAATTCCACCCATAGTAGATTCCACCTGTGGTAAATTCCACCCATGGTAAATTCCACCCATGGTAAATTCCACGCAAAGGGTTATCAAAAAAGTTTAGTTTATTAAAGTTTATTAAAAAGTTTATGCAAAATAAAAAACTGGTAAAATATATAGGTTAGGTCAACTGTACACCCTTGATGATTTGGTTAGGTTTAGTTGTGATATTTTCGTTAAAACTAACGAAAATCACGCTAACTCAAAAACAAGTGATTTGCTATAGAAACGATGGTCAAAATCATTCGAATCACCTAAAAACACACCAGAAAAACACTGTCCAGTGATGGAAAACACTGTCCAGTGACTATCAAAAATTGACCTTAGAAAATAAAGTTATAATTGTTAAAATTCTTATATTTTTTGATGGAATTTACCATGGGTGGAATTTACCATGGGTGGAATTTACCGTGGTGGAATTTACTATGGGTGGAATTACTATGGGTGGAATTTACTGTGTGGATTTTTCGGGGATAGAGTTTACTGGGTGGAATTTACATGGAACCGATTTCACATTCCAGGAGAAGTTGCTTGTGAATGCAGTGGATATGAAAATAAAGCTTACCCGCACGAGTCCTGAGATCTGCTTAAATCTGGATGCTGATCAAGAAGAGGGAGCAAAACCCGTTGTGGTTCACATTATGGAGACATACCTCCGCGTACGGCGAGTGAAATTAAGTTCACCAAAACAACTAGAAATTGAGAAAAATGTACTAAACGTCACAGTAAAATACCCTATTAACAGAGTACAAATCAAACTATACACGGTGCCAGCAGGGTTGGCATCGAAACAGATAGAAAACATCGCCCTGGGAAATCTCCCTAAAATGATATTAATTGGAATGCAGAACCATCTTCGGTGAATGGAAAATATAAAAAGAGTGGCTTTAAATTCGAGAATTTCGGACTTAAAAATATAACTATATGTTAATGGCATTGCGTTGGGAGAAACATTGAATACGGACTATTCATCAGACACTGTGTTACCTCTTTGCGCGAGAGCATATAGTAATCTGGCTCATATTCCCCGTGATTGTTATGAGCTTGGAAATGGGGTAACGCAGAAAGAATTCATTGAGCAATTTAACCTTTATCCGTTTGACATCACACCTGACTTATCTGCTAGCGTAAATACACATTTAAGCCCACAGCAGAGTGGAAACATCTCAGTCAGGTTGGAATTCACCAAGCCTATAGACGCGCCTATTAGTGTACTAGTATATCTCGAGTCACAAGCTCTAATAGAAGTAGACAGATTTAGGGGCGTAATCACTGACTTTTAAAATGGATGCGAATACACTTCAGAGAGTAATGAATAGTGAACGAATCACACGTTCCAAATTTATCGGCGTGTTTGCGAATAATGAAGCATTGAATTTGTCAACTACGCGAGATTGCGGTAGTCTTATTGTGAACACAGATGTCATCGGTAATGAAGGGATTCATTGGCTTGCAATCTATTTTAAAAATAGGGACCGCCTGTACTATTTTGATTCACTCGGGACACAACCCTGGAGTGACCCTGTTATTGTAAAATTTCTCGATCAGTTACATATCCTCGAAGTTGTATGGAACCCATTCCGATTACAAGGTTATTTTAGTAATACGTGTGGAATGTACTGCCTTTCATTTCTCACGCATATGTCACGTGGTAAAGACTTTATAAATTTTTTAAAAAATTATTCGACCCGTGTCACACTCAACGAAACAATGAAATGGTATGCAGACAGATAAAATTCCGTTTTCCAATTGTGCGTACTCGTTGTATAGTACGCACTATTTCGTTTATGATGTGACATTCGTTGGGCTGACTTCTCGGTATATCCTCCGTATTCAGGTCCATGACACGGAGTTCTTCAAAACGAAAAGATTGTATAACACGTGTCAAATCCTCATCGGACCTTAAAGGAGAAAGAATAATATTCATACTGAATCTTTTTTAATAAAAACATATACAGAGTATACATATAGTAAGATATTACAATGTGAAGATATCTTTGAACCGCTCAGAGAATTTCATTTAAGAGGTAATTCTGAATAACATTTGAATTTATAAAAAACATGCAAAAGATTGCTATAAAAAAAATTTAACGAATCAAAACAGGATATAACTGTAGACTAATCTATAATTGCGATTACCTAAATGATGTATTTGACGAGATGAATTACTACAACCCTCCATATACAGTATATTATAATGAAATAATCCTCTTTCTGACAGTTCGCGAGTAATTGACTGAAAAAATAAAATTATAGGCACATTTGTACGGCAGTCCCTTGCATCGGATCGTAAGGAGTGTCATTGCAAATATCATCAACGGTTTGCGTTGGAAATAATCCATCCCGGTCAGCAGCGTTAAAAAGATTAATTGTGGACAATGCTACAATGTCACTATCTTGATATAAATCCGATAAACTATAAATTTCTTGACTCATGGCTGAGGGAGTGTTTATTCACTGGTGAAAATAATTACTGTGACTCCCAGCTGAAAATATTTCCTTTTATAAGCATAATCCCAAGCACCGCCCCAAAAGACTAAGAGCGGCTCGTAATGATTGGTTGTCAGTGTAACTGGGCGGGTCTAAATTGTGTACCAATTGTAACACCTATATTATGGGTCCAAGCTTTGGACGACTAATGGTGTCTTTATATTCTCCGTAGATTTAATGCTCACATCGTGTATTACCCCTGCAGTCTCTACCACGACAATATTTGCATTTGCATCCATACTTTTCTCGGTTTTCCCCAACCCTCCCCTTTATGCAATATTGATCAACCATCACAACAATATTTTATTATTTTGCGGCCATACTAATTGAGTCTCAATTTTTCGGATGCATGTCGTTATAGGAATATCTTCATCAGAGTGGCTCAGTTCAGTACCGCAGGAAACAAAATTAGCGCAGCTACTCTTCATAATCCTGACGAACCACCACAGTAACACAAAGATCATTAGAAAATAAGAAATTTAGACGATTTCTACAAACAGAATGTGCATTATCATATTTTGCGGCCATACTAATACCAGCTTTCCCAAGATTCCTGACTTGTGGATTTGGTATATATATATATATATATATATATATATATGTGTGTGTGTGTGTGTGTGTGTGTGTGGTCCTCTCTCTCTCTTTTTTATTTTATTTTTTGATCATACATATTCCTCGTTCATATTTCTTGTACTATTATTATTTTTATTTTTGTTCATTCCATCGTATGTATAGGAGTGTATATTTATCTTCTATATATTTCTTCGTTTAAATAAACAGAATGATGTAATGCTGTTTTATTTAATCTTTTATTGATAATATTAGGTTTCGTTTAAATAATTAGTTCTCTTTAAGGAGAAGTCCGCTATAAACAAAACTTTCTTTCTGTGTGTGTGTGTGTGTGTGTGTGTGTGTGTGTGTGTGGTCCTCTCTCTCTCTCTCTCTCTCTCTCTCTTGCCTTTAATAAATAAATTTAATTTAAGTTTTTAACTTCAGTAGTAATAATAATAATGGCAGAAATAACATTTGGAGTGAATGGAGATTTTCTCGAGAGAAGGGATGAATTTAAGGCAAAAGGTTCTTTGCGGTTAAGCTTTGATTCCTTCAAAAAAGCTTCGGGCTAAATATGGTTGAACCTTCTTCCTACCTGCCTCCACTCCTATACAGATGAATGACAAAAGTAAATGAAATGAGTGAGATGATATGAGATGAGTGAAATGACATGAAAATGAAATGAAATGAAAAGGTTTATTGGCAGACTATAGTCCATATGACAATAAACACCTTAGTTGAAGTTAGTTAAAATAATTTAGTTTTTATTATATATAGTGTATGTATTTTTATTTTTTCTGATGCAATTTGTTTTTTCAATCACAAGAAAGGAATGTCAAAAGTAAATAGACACAGTTAATATTGGGTTTCGTTTTAAATAAATAATTCTTTTACTGAACAATTTTAAGGATAAAGTCGCGAAAAATACAATTGTGTGTGTGTGTGTGTGTGTGTGTGTGTTTCACCTGTGTTGATGTTTATACATTTTTTATTTTATTGTTTGTTCATATATATTCCTCGTTCATCACCTTAGCTGAAGTTAGTTAAAATAATATTGTTTTTCTTATATATTGCAAACCCCTCCCCCTTCATTGCATACCACCTCCCCTTTGCAACGTACCCCTCCCCCCTTTGCAACACACCCCTACCCCTCCTTGCACCATACCCCCACCCCCTTTGCAACATTGGTCATTAGCTCTGCAACATTCTTGCACTTGTCCATTTTGCACCCATACTACTTCGAGTACGAGTACGCGTGTAAGAGTGTGGTTTCAAATTTTAATTGGTGCTTGGCTGCTTGCATGAGCAAAGCTTATTAGACCATATGAACGCATTGCATTGAAAACAAGTACAACAAAAACCCGTACTCGAGTACAAGAGTACAAAATTTATTAGGGCTGTAGAAAATACTCAATTTGACTGTGATGAACCTATGAATGTTCCAGATCATATATTTCAGTTCTTCTATAACACCTTATTCCATATTTTTAATACTCGCTTTCCTTTAAGAAGGGAAACAGTTTCGCCCAAAAGTGTCGCAAATCCATGGATCACTCCAGGAGTTATCACGTCAATAAAGAACAGAGATAAATTATTCAAATTGCAATTCCAAAACAAATTTCCTATATACTCAATACACAAACAAATTAACTAAATCAAAATTGTAAAATACAACTATTATAAAAATAAATTTTCCAAACATAAAGGAGACATCAAAAACACTTGGGGCAACCATAAACAGTGTTCTCGGAAACCAAAGCTGCCAAATCCTGCTACGAACTGGTTTCCTGTGGGTGCAAAAACGGTTGTGGAGGGAGATGCAAATGTATGATGGCAGCACTGAAATGCACAGCACTCTGTTCCTGTGAGGGGTGAATGCCCATACTGAAGCGAATCATGTTTTGAACAGTTGGACTGTACGTTCGTGACTCTGTAATTCACATCGCTGTCTTGTCTTATATGTGCACGACGTCAACTTTGACGCATTATAAATGAACGATAAACTCACACTTTCCACATGTATTGTACCGCTGACCCAGTCTGGTTAACAGGACACCAAACTAACGAAAGGTATGCCAGAAAAAGATATTAAATTTCCTTAATGTGTCGCACCTTGATTTTTGTCACAATGCTTAATGCTTGTATACTTAAGGCTGATTCTGTTTAATGTAACTGATATCAGGTGAAGCAACGTGTCAGATGTTAGATGATTAATAAATAGTCATTCTCCAGCAAATTGCCTCATTTGGAACTTGTTTAAGGAGGCAGTACCAGGTCTTTGCTTAAAAAAAAGAGGATGGATCGATGTGATTTTTAGGCCACATTTTGGAACATGATTGCACGTATACAAAATAGTGCAAAATCAAGTGGTCCCATATCTGAATATGCTCACTATAAGCTCCTCTGCAAGTGTGCCAAGTTTCATGTTTTTATCACAAAATGCACAATCAGTTTGCTTTTCCGCTATACTACTAATAAAAATGTAGGATTAAATATACATTACTCTTTATTGTTTATCTCTTATGTTTAATATTGACTTCTTTTATAGTATTGGTATCATATTTTCAATAATGACTTTGTATTTGTTTTATAACTTATATATCATAATAATAATTTAAGATTAATAATACCTTAATTAATAATAATTCTTATTCATGAGTTATGTATTATTAATAATAACTGTTTTATTTCATTAAGAGCCCAGTAAAGCCTAAAGCTTAAGGGCCAAATTAGACAAAATAAATCGTCCAATTTCACAATTATTTACGTTAAAACCAAAAAATAAATTGTGAAACTATATATTTAATAGTAAATGTTATTCAACTCAATTCAGTTTGAAAAAAACGGTACTTAGTTGCATAATGTGTGTACAGTAGAGTGTACAGTTGATTTCACACAGACGTTAATCGCACATCAGTCAGTACTTTAATATAGCGTAACCCTTTACTGCACAGAGGCCTTTTCGAGACTGAATAAAATTGTATGGTGTTAGCCAAAACAAAATCAGTAAAGTTAACACTGTGCGCTGAAGGGTTATCAAAATATGCTTGGGGTTTTCAATATGGCATACTTTTCTCTACCTAATTACTACTAAATGGAAGTTGAAGATACTATAATTATTAGATATCCTCACGGGCAGTATTTCTGAACCTGCGGGATCGCTCAGCAAGGTGGTCACTCAGCTAAGGGGTCTCTGTGCTTAGCAAAAAAAGTTTATTTTTGCAGCGAAAATCACAAATACGTACAATAAAATCAGACGAATTATATTTTTTAATTGAAAAAAATCGTATAATGTTACAGTTCTAGATTTGAAATGTCCGCTTGTCGTAATCTCCATAGGAAATTGTTAACCTGTCTGTGCCTACGTGTGCCTATTTTGCATTTGTTATTCTCACTACTTTCAGAAAAACCTATCGTTATTAATATGATATATACCTAGAATCAATACAGATCAGATTAACTCTTATAGGGTTTAAATAATAATAATAATAATAATAATAATAATAATAATAATTAGAGGAGAATATTTTGACTTCTATCACTTTTGCTCCTACGAGCATTGTTTTTGAGGATGATATACTGACCTATGGTGAAGATTTGGGCGAGTAAGCCCGTTAGAGCATATTCATTAGAATCCTACAACGGTCAGAAAGCGTGAAAAAAACCTCAATAATAATAATAATAATAATAATAATAAATGGAATAATTACAATAAGAATTTCTTTCAGAAATTCTTAATAATAATATCTCTCTTCACACACGTCATAAAAGGAAACAATAATAGTACATTTCAACATTTGAACAACAATCTTTTACAATATATATATATATATATATATATATATAAGAGTATGTCATAGAATACATGCGCATACATATCTGCGCACATCTTTGAATTGACAAGATCACGAGCGTAAACAAAAACTTCTTTGTTTTCTTAATTAGACTACAGTAGACTTCATTTGGCGATCTTTTTTAACTGATGTAAGAACGAAATAGAATAGAAATGACCTTCATCACAGAGCGTCACGTTTAAAAATAATGTAAATGATATTCAATATTCTGAGATACCTTTATTTTAACGTAGAATTTGTTATTAGAATTAAATTTACAAGAGTATAGTGCGACTATATTACCAATTATATACATGTTAGCGGCAATAAGCGAAATCAGGCATTACGAAAATGCCTAGGCAATAAGCGAAATCAGGCATTAAGATAATGCCTAGACAATAAGAGAAATCAGGCATTAAGATAATGCCTAGGCAATAAGCTGAAAGCTAAGAATGCATATAGCACTAGTTCAGTGGTCACTTTCACTGTTTATGTTATGTTATGTTAGGTTAGGTTATATTTATGATTATTATTATATAAAGGATTTACATTTAATTTCCAATATTCTGAATATTTTTTTATTTTCAGTACTGAGTTTCTTAATAATAATTCTAGATAAGAATTTGCAGTATGCTAAGAATACTGTCTTCACTTTTGCTTCTGCTGACGCGTTTCGTTCATATACTTTGAACATCTTCAGAGCTTTATACATAATTTTAAAGTAAAATGGGTTATATATATATTTCTTGATTGTAAGTTTGATACAATTTCAAATTAATTTAAGACTATTCGAAAGTTCATTAAATTTTATATTAATTTTCTGTTTTTTCATTTTAATGTAAAAGGCTTCGGTAATTTTAGTTTTTGTACGTTATGTGATGAGTATAAGATTTGAAAGTTTGTGAGATATTTTTTAAATTTAATATTTTATTGTCTACTCTGTAATGTTCGTTAATTTTACTTGGACGATATTATGTTGGTATGATCTCTCTTTAATGTGGTTTGTGGTGTAACCAATGTAAGTCGACGTACAGTCAACTCCAGGACATGTAAATTGGTACACCACATGATGTTGCTTATCAGGGTTTTGTTACGTGTCGAAAAATGGCTTGATATCTTTTGTTTTTATAGTATATGTTAACATTCATAGTTTTTTCTTTATCCACTGGTTTTATGTCTCTTTAATATATTGTTTAATCTTTTTCTTCATGTTCTAGTCTTGTTGGGTTTCTTGTTTCGAAGTCGCGTTTGAGAAGTTGCGTTTTGAAATTTTCTGTAGACTTTCTTTGTGAGCTGTTTTGTCATAAAGTCTTATATTTAGAAAATTAGGAAACAGCTGATTATTGAGGCAAAATTTTAGAAAGTCGATATCAGCCTGTCTTTATAAAGGATTTACATTTAATTTCCAATATTCTGAATTTTTTTTATTTTCAGTACTGAGTTTCTTAATAATAATTCTAGATAAGAATTTGCAGTATGCTAAGAATACTGTCTTCATTTTGCTTCTGCTGACGCGTTTCGTTCATATACTTTGAACATCTTCAGAGCTTTATACATAATTTTAATTTTAAATTATTATAAAACTTAATGAACTTTCGAATAGTCTTAAATTAATTTGAAATTGTATCAAACTTACAATCAAGAAATATATATATAACCCATTTTACTTTAAAATTACGTATAAAGCTCTGAAGATGTTCAAAGTATATGAACGAAACGCGTCAGCAGAAGCAAAAATGAAGACAGTATTCTAAGCATACTGCAAATTCTTATCTAGAATTATTATTAAGAAACTCAGTACTGAAAATAAAAAATATTCAGAATATTGGAAATTAAATGTAAATCCTTTATAAAGACATAGGCTGATATCGACTTTCTAAAATTTTGCCTCAATAATCAGCTGTTTCCTAATTTTCTAAACATAAGACTTTATGACAAAACAGCTCACAAAGAAAAGTCTACAGAAAATTTCAAAACGCAACTTCTCAAACGCGACTTCGAAACAAGAAACCCAACAAGACTAGAACATGAAGAAAAATTATTAAACAATATACAGGGTGTACATAAAGTCAGGATCTATTTTTGTGAAGCACTTGGAAATTATATGGAATTCAATCATAAAATGATAAAGTGGTAACATTTATTAAATAATTAAGAATAGGATTCGACGTGACGCCCATCAGTATCCCTGCACAGCTCAAATCGTTCCGCAGCATTTCTAAACACATTCTGGAGCATTTGCGGGGATATGTTATCTGCAGCAGTTCGTATACGTGTACGTAAGTTTTCAAGACTTGTAATCTTCGTCTGATAGACGTGCGATTTGATAAAGCCCCATGCAAAGAAATCTAAAGGGGTTAAATCTGATCTCGCTGGCCAAGGTCTGTTGCTTCCGCGTCCGATCCAGCGATTTGGAAAACGTCCATTTAGATCAGGGGTGGCCAACCTATGGCGCATGCACCAAAAGTGGCGCATTGGATGATTAGAAGTGGTGCATTGCTGCTCTCAGTAACTAATTTAACTCCAAACATTAAAAGCTTGGTGAAATCAAAACAGACTCAAAAGTCTCATTAAGGTAAGTAATATTTACATTGTTTTTATATTAAATCATTATATCATGTAAAAATGCTAAATATATCTATATTAACATATTTTATACAAGAACTGAATGGGGGTACAAGACTTGTATGGCGCATCTGAACTCATGCGTGAAAAAATTGGCGAATGAAATGTAAAAGGTTGGCCACCCCTGATTTAGATAATCCTGAACAATTTGGCATAGTGACAAGGAGCACCATCATGTTGATAGACGACGGTACTAACAATCCTATCCCCGTCGTCTATCAACATGATGGTGCTCCTTGTCACTATGCCAAAATTGTTCAGGATTATCTAAATGGACGTTTTCCAAATCGCTGGATCGGACGCGGAAGCAACAGACCTTGGCCAGCGAGATCACCAGATTTAACCCCTTTAGATTTCTTTGCATGGGGCTTTATCAAATCGCACGTCTATCAGACGAAGATTACGAGTCTTGAAAACTTACGTACACGTATACGAACTGCTGCAAATAACATAACCCGCAAATGCTCCAGAATGTGTTTAGAAATGCTGCGGAACGATTTGAGCTGTGCAGGGATACTGATGGGCTCACGTCGAATACTCTTAATTATTTAATAAATGTACCACTTATCATTTATGATGAATTCCATATAATTTCCAAGTGCTTCGCAAAAATAGATCCTGACTTTATGTACACCCTGTATTAAAGAGACACATAAAACCAGTGGATAAAGAAAAAACTATGAATGTTAACATATACTATAAAAACAAAAAGATATCAAGCCATTTTTCGACACGTAACAAAAACCCTGATAAGCAACATCATGTGGTGTACCAATTTACATGTCCTGGAGTTGACTGTACGTCGACTTACATTGGTTACACCACAAACCACATTAAAGAGAGATCATACCAACATAAATATCGTCCAAGTAAAATTAACGAACATTACAGAGTAGACCATAAAATATTAAATGTAAAAAATATCTCACAAACCTTCAAATCTTATACTCATCACATAACGTACAAAAACTAAAAATTACCGAAGCCTTTTACATGGGTTATATATATATTTCTTGATTGTAAGTTTGATACAATTTCAAATTAATTTAAGACTATTCGAAAGTCATAAGAAACTCAGTACTGAAAATAAAAAATATTTAGAATATTGAAATTAAATGTAAATCCTTTATAAAGACATAGGCTGATATCGACTTTCTAAGATTATTATTATTATTATTATAAATATATAAATAGGCATTCTACTTATGATTATATGCATTCTTAGCCTTTAGCTTATTGCTAGGCATTCAGTTATTGTCTAGGATGTAAGATTAATGCTGGATTTCGCTTATTGTGATAACACACACACACACACACACACACCACACATACATATATATATATATATATATATATATATATATATATATTTTAACTGCAAACACGCAGTATAATTAACGTAAAGAACGACGCTTGTATAGGAGAATATTCCGCGCAAGATGAGGAGAGAGAACGAAACAAATGAAAAATGACGTAACCACCCGGGAATCGACCCCGGGATCTTCCGATTGCCGGTCAGATATGATAACCATTACACCACGGGCCTCACTCGAACAAATGCCGTAATTCTTCTACATACGCGCAGAAACCAATGCCCCAAGGGGCACCTCCCGCAAGCCGTAACATTATATACATTTTAACTGCAAACACGCAGTATAATTAACGTAAAGAACGACGCTTGTATAGGAGAATATCCCGCGCAAGATGAGGAGAGAGAACGAAACAAATGAAAAATGACGTAACCACCGGGAATCGACCCCGGGATCTTCCGATTGCCGGTCAGATATGATAACCATTACACCACGGGCCTCACTTGAACAAATGCCGTAATTCTTCTACATATGCGCAGAAACCGGCAATCGGAAGATCCCGGGTTCGATTCCCGGGTGGTTACCTCATTTTTATATTTGTTTCGTTCTCTCTCCTTATCTTGCGCGGAATATTCTCCTATACAAGCATCGTTCTTTACGTTAATTATACTGCGTGTTTGCAGTTAAATATATATAATGTTACGGCATGCGGGAGGTGCCCCTTGGGGCATTGGTTTCTGCGCGTATGTAGAAGAATTACGGCATTTGTTCGAGTGAGGCCCGTGGTGTAATGGTTATCATATCTGACCGGCAATCGGAAGATCCCGGGTTCGATTCCCGGGTGGTTACCTCATTTTTTCATTTGTTTCGTTCTCTCTCCTCATCTTGCGCGGAATATTATCCTATACAAGCGTCGTTCTTTACGATATATATATATATATATATATATATATATATATATATATATATATTGTTTCTCCTGTCATTGTCCCCTTTAGTTAATCTTTTTCCATGTCTCATCTACCCTGTGAGCAGTCCATCATGCTCTCAAACACACACGCACACACACTTCTCCCTCTATTCTTCACTATACATACATGCATTTTACACAGTACACACTCTTTTCAAAAGTACAAAAATAAAAAAATAGCATTATGAAACTCGGAGACCTTGATTTCAGCTCTCCCCTTTCTTACATGGGGAGGCATTTTTTAGGGTATTTGCCCTTGGCCCTTTGCCCTTCTCGCGTAAAAAAAAATAATATATATATATATATATATATATAATATATCTATATATATATATATATTAATATATATATATATATATATATATATATATATAATGTGACTAACCGACTTACGATACTGAGTTTGGACGCAAAGTGCAAGAGATTTGCCCTCTAAGCACAGCACAACACAACACACTGAGGGTTGTGGAGTGATACGCTATCAAAAAAGATTTTCCTTCCTTATTTCCTTTAAATAGGAAGAACCTCCCGATTCCTAAAAATGAATGATGACTCCTGACGAAGAAACGGAAATCTAATTTGACGATGTCCTTTAATATCCTTATTTAATCTTAACACCTCGAGCGAATGGGTGAAAGCCTCACGTGGAGCCAGATGCTGGAAGGTGTTGCAAACACTTTGTCATTACTCTAGTTAATTAGGGTGAAAATAATTGCTCTTTGTCACTGTAATTTTACCAGAATCACCAACTGCTGTTACTGTTACTAAATAATAATAATAATAATAATAATAATAATATTATTATTAACTTATGGCTAAGTGATATATTGGCTTGTATTTCCTTAAGCCTCTATGTTATATATAGTAGGCCTCTATGTAAGGGTGTGATAGGGTGTAATATAGATTTAACATTACACACACACACATATATTTTGGAATGTGGTGTTTTAATTTATGCAATATACAGGGTGTTCAGAAAGAAACGCAACCCGAAACAGAACGAGAGGTTAGGTTACAATAATATATGCATTCGCCAATCGGTTGCGTTTCTTTTTGAACACCCTGTATAAGTGAACTTTGACAATTCGTTTAATGTGTTCGAGGTGCCTTTTGAAAGTTAATTTTTATTTTATTTAATATAACGCCTAATGCTTTCATTTCTAATTCTCTTAATTAATGTATATTTATATTTATTATGCGTCTCAGTGGTGTAGTGGTTAGCGTCTCTGACAACGAATCCATCGGCCACGGGATCGAGACCCGTGACGGGAGGCGGCGCGCAGCAAAACCCAGCTGTTCATTCTTCCATACAATCAAAATAAATTGGTTGGTAGGTAAATGGGTACCGTGGGTGGTAACCTAGTGGTTAAGACGCTGGGCTGCTGGTGGGGCGTGGTTCGGATTCCACGTTAAACTGTAGGTCTAAGGTGGAGTGACAAGCTTGACCTTCGTCAAAATGAACAATTCGGGCCGGAGCAAAACCAAGGTTAGCCAAGGTTATAATCATATATGAGGTTTTTGATGAATTTGAGGGCAATTTATTTATGCATATAGTCAGTTATAAATAAAGATTACTCCAGATCTGTTCTTTCTTGTAAAGTACCTAAGTCGTTATCAGATATGGCAGTGTTGCGTCATTCGCATTCATATTGAATAGCTACTGGTTACATTGTGGCAGTTATGAAAGACTTCGACATAATATAGAAATAAGAGGGGTCCCAGTGTCGAACCTAGTGGCACTCCGTGTGTGATTGATTTAAAGTCTGATTCACGTATATCTGCAGTAGTCTGACGTATTGCTGTCTAGTATTTAAACAGAACCTGAATCAGTGTAATGACACACCTCTTGCACCATAATGAGCCAATTTTTGGCTTAGAATAGAGTCTTTTATTGAGACGAAAGCTTTGAATGGGTTCAATAAGATTGCATGTGGTTAAACCATTTTTATTGTTTAATTTCTTATAGAGCTCCTCAGTTAATGGCAATAACAGCATCTTCCAAAGAGAATTTCGCCTTAAAGCCAAACTGATATTATAATGTGTTTACACTATAAAGAACATTATTAAATGTCGGTAAATGATTTTCTCAAAACATTATATAACTTTATACAGTATAACTAATTTGAGTAAAACTTTATCTGAGTAATGTTGTTGTTGTTGTTGTTGTTGTTGTTGGTGTTTCGCCTTTTTGATTAATTTGTCATTTTTATTGGAGCATCTGGAGAATAATGCCATTTTTTGGGGTTTTATATAACTTGGTTTTTGGTCACGTGACTTTAATGAGCCAATAGTAAACCATGGATTTTGTAGTAATTTGTTTCGACACATTTTCATTCCTTTTCTGTTCGACTCTAACACAAAGGTAAATCGGTATTTTCAATCTTTCACCTACTCAACCGTTCAACTCTGGAACAACCTTCCTCAATCCATCTTTCCCTCTGTCTATGACCTCCAATCTCTTAAATGCAGTGTCCAAACATCTCGAAAACCCTATATATATATAAACCATATATATATATATATATATATATATATATATATATACAGGGTGTCCCAAAAAAACTATATACTCTTTATAGCATCATATATTTTATAATTTAAAAAAAAACCAAACAATATATTGTTATAGCAATTGCCAATGAAGGTAAATTAGTAATCTAAGTGATCAAAATGTTATAGCGAGTTGTTTGCATATAAAATTTAATTAACTACGCCAAGTGCTCAAAATGTTCTCCGGCGGCATGAATGCACTTTTGAATGCGTCGACTAACTGATTCGCAGACATGGACTAATGTGGATGCTGTGATGGTCCCGCACTTTTCCCTAATTGCATCCTTAAGGTGTTCGAGTGTTGCGGGTCTTGTACCATAAACTGCATCCTTCAGGTAGCCCCACAAGTAAAAATCAAGTGGAGTCAAGTCCGGTGAACGTGGAGGATACTCAACGCTTCCTCTTCGTCCTATCCAACGGTTAGGCAACGTTTCATCGAGGTACCTTCTGACATCACAATGATAATGAGGGGGGGCTCCATCTTGTTGAAAGTAAAAGTCGTCGTTTCCAAACAACTTCCGAACTGCAGGTATAATTTCTGTCCGCATCATGTCGAGATATGCGGCACCGGTAACTGTCCCATTAAAGAAAAATGGTCCAACCAAACCCCTGGATGATAAACCACACCATGCTGTTAATCCTGGTAAATTAACATGTTTATCCACATAAACGTGTGGATTATCAAGTGACCAGTACCTGCAGTTGTGTCGATTTACTGTGCCATTCAGCTTGAAGGTAGCTTCATCAGACCACACGATTTTGTTGTATTAAAAGCGCATTCATGCCGCCGGAGAATATTTTGAGCACTTGGCATAGTTAATTAAATTTTATATGCAAACAACTCGCTATAACATTTTGATCACTTAGATTACTAATTTGCCTTTTATTGGCAATTGCTATAACAATATATTGTTTGGGTTTTTTTTAAATTATAAAATATATGATGCTATAAAGAGTATATAGTTTTTTTTTGGGACACCCTGTACATACAGTATATTATATATATATATATAATATATTACTGTGAGTGTGTGTGTGTGTGTATATATATATATATATATATATATATATATATATACATATATATATGTTACACAGAGACCGTGCATGGAACAAGGAACTCTTCTAGGATAATTAAATCCACTATAGTCCGAATAAGTAATGGTAAATGGCAAATACTAAAATTTTTCTTTTTCATAATGAAAGCTCAACGTGTCACTAGCAAAGAGGCCCCAAATACAGCTTCCCTCACCAGCTATCTGCCGAGCAGATAGGACTGAGCTTTGGAACAAGGTCTAGACTCTAGAGTTTAAAGCTTACCCAACACAGCTACATTAAGAACCTCAATATACACAAGAAACTCGTTAAGTACCTTGAAACATGGACGCTCAAATTTTCCGGTTGAGGCTTAAGTTTTGGATTTTGTCAAATCAAAAAAAAAAACCACCAATAGTTATCTTTTTCTTTGATGTTTCGATCCGACGTAAATGCAATTTACATGCATTGAGGTTTTCAGTGTAGCTATGTTAGGTAAGCTTTAAACGCTAGACCCTGTCCCAAATCTGGGTCCTATCTACTCAGCACATTTGCTTAGTAGATAGCTGGTGAGGGAAGCTATATTTTGGGACCTCTTTCCTAGTGACACGTTGGGCTTCCATCATGAAAAAGAAAAACTTTAGTACTTGTCATTTACCATTACTTATTCGACAATAGTGGATTTAATTATCCCAGAAGAATTCCTTGTTCCATGCGCAGTTTGTGTAACATAAAAGTTTCTCAGGGGACCATTCTGAGTTGTAGCATATATATATATATATATATATATAGTCGTGTGTGTGTGTGTTATTATATTTTTTTTTTGGGGGGGGGGGTATATGGAACATATGCCGCAGTTTTTGTTTTTAACACTGTTTTTTGATATATTTGCGTCGACTGAGACTATTAGAAGAAGAACTTTGAAGGAATTGGGGATGATAGAGGGCGGTATTCTTTCCCCTACCTTACCTTTCCGTACCTCTGAGAACCCATCAAGAAAGCGGACATTTAGTAAATGTCAAAAGCGTTAATAAAAGTCACTAAAAACCTTTGTGACGTTTACTAAATGTCCCATTTCTTGTTAGAAATTGTTTACTGAGTTCGTCCGATATGGTCATTAAATCAAAACATAATTGTTATTTATAAAGAGTTTCTGTGGAAAACCGTTTTCAGTTGGTTGTTTGATTTGATGTTTTGTTAATTAATTTCCATGTCAGTTTCGGATCACTATTTGAGTAAAAATTTATCTGAATAATGTTGTTGTTGTTGTTTCACCTTTTGATGAATTTGTCATTTTTATTAGAGCACCTGGAGAATAATGCCATTTTTCGGGGTTTTATATAACTTGGTATGAAAATAAAAACCCACTCTGTCTATTAGAGTGGGTTTTATTTCATATTTTGACCTTCACGTAGAAAAAAGTGAAGTTTTTTGCATTTAATATAACTTGGTTTTTGGTCACGTGACTTTAATGAGCCAATAGTAAGCCACGAATTTTGTAGGCATTTGTTTCGACACATTCTCATTCCTTTTCTGTTCAACTCTAACGCAAGGGTAAATCGGTATTTTCAATCTTTCATCTACTCA